>PVJD01015952.1:0-22991 GCA_004026545.1 Mormoops blainvillei | reverse complement strand
GCACGGCCAGGAGGGAGGCCCGGAGTGGACAGCTAGGTGGCTCTGCCTCTGTCTCCTGGGACCTTCAGGGACCTAGCTGGCTGCCAACGCGGACAGTGGTGTAGAGGGACGGCCCAATGTCTGGTCCCCAGTCACAGGTGCTCACTGGCCGGGCATCCTCTTCTGCCTTGGGAAACGGGCAGGCCAGCACCCGCAAACCCCTTCTGACTCTGTGAGCCAGCATGCGGAGGGGGCACTGCCTCTGGACGGGTTCACTGGGCGAGTTGTTTAATCTCTTCGCGCTCGGCCGCTGCGTCTTTAAAACGGAGACCACAGTAGCAGACACCTCACAGTGTCAAGTGCTCCTAATAGGGCCGGGTGAGCCGTGAGCGTGCAGGACGCATCAGTCATGATTCCCAGCCTCTCCCTCTAGGCTCTTTAATGAGGCGGCGCCATCTCCGGTTTGCAAGCTGTCTGCAGTGGCTCACGGAGAACGCGGTTTATAGAGTAGGTGCTCAGAGCAGGGAGGGAGGGAAGGATGGCGGCAGGATGGACTCACAGGACCCAGAATTCTAGCGTTTTCTGGAACAGCCTGCTCCTCCCTCTTCTCACCCTGCTCCCTTTCTTCCTGCATGGTACCAGGAGTGAGGACCCTGATGGCCGCCCTCCTTCTGCCTGGGGCTCTGGTTTCCACTCGCTTCATTTCGGAGGAAGTGCTTTGGAGGCCAGGACAGTGGACTCTGGTGAGGAGAGAGAGCTGATGCCATGGGTTCAGAAAGAGCTGCTGTTTGTGCTCTGGGTGGCTCATCGACCGCCGCTGGACCCCTGTCCCAGTCCTCGGCTCCCGTCCGGTGGGCAGGACTAGAACACTGACCTACATCGGGTCCTCGACAGCGCCTTTGGCTGGGGTTTGTGTCCAAGGGTGTATCAAGGGGACTGGTCGCCAGGCTTGGCTTCAAAACAAGAAGGACGTGTGCCTTTGGGCAGGAGTCTGCTCCCCTCTCTCGTTCTGAGCACAGGGCGCGCCGAGACCCAGAGGCCGCATCACCTCCGGTGAGGACGCAGGGGCTCCAGGCTGGGCAGACAGTTTCCGATGTCCAGCTCTCGGGCCGGGGCCACATTTCCACTCAGACAGCCCTTACACTTCTCTGCCCGGCCCCGTGGTCGCTTGTGAACTTGCTGCAGCTTCCTGCTAGGACGCAAGGCTGTGAGGCAGGGACCCTGCTCGGCAACAGGGCCTCCATAAGCACCGCTGAATGAAGGAAGGAATGAGGAATCACCTGGGACGGAAGACAGAGGCTCTGGCCGGCGGTGCAGGCAGATCAGGGGCTGAGTCTGGAGAAGCAGATGCCAGCGGGCCAGCGGGCAGGGGCTGGCGGGGTCAGCTTCCTGAACTAGCTTTGGAGGAAGCAGCCCCTCCGGGATCGGGATCAGGAAAGTCCTGCCCCTTGGTGAGAGGAGCTCTGGGCAGCACACACCCGTTCTGTGCTCTGACCTCTGGCGCCCACTCCTCACACCGTCCCCAACCCCACTAGCTTCTTCCTCTCTGAGAACCTGGCTCTCCTCCCCGGTTCCCACTTAGGGGGCGGCGCTAGGAAATCACTGGGCCCCAGATCCCAGCCAGGTCTGCCCCTGCATGGGTCCTAAGCACACCAGACGGCCCCAGGGTCAGGGAGGCTGTGCAGTGTGTGTCCTTGTAGGGGTGTCACTGAGCGTCACCCAGAGGTGCCTACCTTCCAAGTTTCCCTCCCAGCAACTGCTCCATGCTCCTCCCAGCACGCCCTCCTCAGGTGACACCCACCCCCTCCCCCTTGTATCCTACACACTCTCCTCAGCGCAGACCTGTTCACACAGCCCGGCCCCAGACCCACTGTCCTGCCGACCTGCCCAGAGACAGGAAGGCCTTGGAATTCCAGCGACTGAAGTCCTTCTGTGGCCTAGACCACTTTTCTGAAGTCTAGGTCTGGGCTTTTTTTGCCCCCAAGGAGGAACATTCCTCTGGATATTGGTGCATGGGGCTCCTGCCCCAGGGAGCGGGCCACTGGCTCAGAGTAGAGGGCGTGACTCTCGGTCCCGCTGCTCTCTGGGGAGCCCTCAGGCTGGTGGAGGCCAGGGAGGCCAGGGTCTCGGTGGGAAAGGCCACAGCATTTACTCAGCAATCCCTTCACTGACCACCTTTGGTCAAGTGCTTATTCCGTTGGGGGTCAGGGGCTTCCTGCTCTGTGACAAGGAAGGTGAACTCTGACCAGTGATATCCACGCGGGACATGCTGAGCCCTTCACCTCCGAACGCTGCTGACCACATCCACGGTAACTCTGTGAGCGCACAGGCAAGAGTACAGACTCTACAGTGAGAAGTTACCAGGTGGCCCCGCTGGCCCTGGCGCACGAAGCTCTCCAAAGAACAAATTGTGTCTTCCCAAAAAATGAGCGTTAGGAATTGCCACTTTCTCCCTTGCTGCGCACACAGTATCTGTGGACCGGCGCGGGGCGTGGGGTGTCCCAGGAACACATCAGGAACTGCAGGAGTCACAGAGGAGTGAGGGCAGGACAAAGGGACGGAGATGTTTTGAAATTTAATTGGATATGAGGGACACATCTCATTTCCTGCAAAAGCAAACAAACCAAAATCCTCATTAAGGCAAAGGCTGTTCTTTGCTTTGGGGCCAAAAGAGAAGGTCCTACAAAATTTGGACAACAGCAAGAAGAGGCCAGAGGTCTGGAGGTACATCATGCACCCGCCTGGGGCAGCTTATCATGTCTTCTCCCCAAAATGATTGGACAGCATAGAGCAAGGGGCAAGCCCCCAAATCCTCTAAAGGATTTGTAGAGTTAAATGTGCACTTGGTTTGTGTGTGTGTGTGTGTGTGTGTGTGTGTGTGTGTGGTGGGGGTGGGGGGACCCCCAAAGCCCCAGAATTTATT
Organism: Mormoops blainvillei; assembly: GCA_004026545.1. NCBI lineage: Eukaryota > Metazoa > Chordata > Mammalia > Chiroptera > Mormoopidae > Mormoops > Mormoops blainvillei. The sequence goes on along the minus strand of PVJD01015952.1, from coordinate 20,089 downwards.
AATAAACATTGTGTATTTATTCTTACATGTTTAAACTTCAGTCACCTCCAAAGCACTCTCCATTTGATGCAATACACCTATCCAGACTTTTTTCCCACTGCCCCAGACAGTTTTTGAACTCGTTGATTTTGATGCCTTTCAGTGCTTCTGCTGTTTTTTGTTGCACCTCTTCCACATCAGCAAAACATTCCCCCCTTTGAGGACTTTTTTCAACAGGCTAAGTAAAAAAAAGTCACTTGGGGTGAGACTGGGTGAATAAGGAGGGTAGGGCACGTGGTCACGCTGTTTTTGGTCAAAAACTGCTCAACTCTCAGAGTGGTGTGGGCAGGTGTGCTCGTAAATCCCCCACCACGAAATGGGCAAGTACACTGAGTCTTCGAAAAAAATTCATTGAAGCCGAACGCAGCCTCTCACAATAACGCCAGCTGGAACACTGATCCAGACGGGTTTCTAGAACACTCACCTAGTAGGGGAAGCCTGTGTTAACTACAAGGGGCCTGTCCTCCAGAAGATAACTCCATTTGCGGGGGGAGGGATCCCCCTTGCATATGTGTGTGCGTGTGTGTGTGTATTCAGAAAAAACTAAAGAGGATACCACTTTTTTTCCCACAACTACCATAAATAAAAACAGTGATACATTCATGTTCTCCTTGAGACTTTTCTAAAAGAGAAGGTCGTCTTCTTTTAGAAGTTTAGCTCCGCAGGGGACAGAGTTGAGATCAGCGCTGAGGCTTACGTATGAATAGTTGAAATGGTCTGAAAGTGTGTCCCCTGCAAACAGACATAAACACGGATGAAAGAGGCAACACCCTTGGGCACAGGAGGGCCTCACATAGCGGTGCGAATGCCTTTTCCTTCAAACTATTTGACAATTCCTATTTTTTTTTTATATAAAACTCTTTCAGGCTCATGCTATAAAACCATTGGCCCCCAGCCTTTTTAGAAGCATCTATTAAAACATCAAAGGTAAATCCAGGTCCCTTTTCTGTATCGTAACTGTTTTGTTCCCCCTCATCCTTTTCATGTCCTTGCCATGTCATCGTCAGAACATGCTAGTAAAGAAGAGGAGAATGAGCCAGGTGCTGTTGACAGTAGCATCTTCTTCCTGCCGGAGTGAGGGAGCGTGGCCGGGAGCTCCCGCGTGGGTGACAGTCACCAGCCCTCCCTCGGGCCGGGCGCCCGCCTTCTGGCTGCTTCTTTAGGACGCTCCTGTCTTTGATGCCACCTTGGCTGGCTCCCTCCTGGTCCTCTCCCTCACCTCTTCACTTGTGCTTAAACATTTAAGTTTTATTTTGTCCTCTACTGTACAGGAGTGAAAGGCCATTGTGCCCGCAAGTGTCTTGGATGGGAGGGCTGCCACCTCTTTGCGCCTCCCTGCCCAGACTCTGTGGGGCTCAGGTGCCTCATGATGGCAGGCAGGTGGGGTACAGAGCTTCCAGCCCAGGAGGGAGGCCTGCATTCTCATAATGGTGGACAAACAGCAGAATAGCCCGCAATGCACTGTTTTCACTCTTTCGGGGTATCGACCAGTTATCAGCTCCAGGGCACAGGTTAAAAATTACTGTTAGACTCAGTGTTTATTAATGGAGTTGTGTATACGCATACATACTGCTTATTAATGTAAATGCTCAGCATGGGTTTATTTGGTCTGATGTGTTCTCTCTACTTCCCGAAAGCTCAAATGGACAAACGCGACGTGACTCAATCTTACCCCTTCTCGCGAGTTCCCTTTCTTCCTTTGCTGTCTGAAATGTGCCCCTTTCCATCTTCACCTTAGCCCCTCCGTAAGCCCACGCTTTTGGTAAAACTACAAAAATGGAAACGATAAACAGAAAACACACCATCTTTGCACATCCGCATTCAAGCCTCTCGTTCCACGCACACTGTGGTGAGGACCGGCCCTGGTGGCCGCCCTGTGTGACGCCCGCTTATGGGAAACGCAAGGGAGGCTCATCGATTTTCGTTTTAACCTTGACCGCTTATTTAAACTGGACCGGCATCGAATGCTCTGTCCATAGCAGGATTCTAATTTGGGATCGGTGGTAACCTAAGACACCTAGGACATGAGGGATGGCCGTAGCTGGAAGACCTGCATCCAGCAGTGGCAGTTGCAATGGGAGGCACGTGTCACCCACGGCCCCAGGAGGCCTTATTTGATTCATTAATGAGGTGGGAGAAATAAAAAGCTCAATCGTCCTTGGAGCTAATGAAACATAATTGCATAAGCCTAAGGTGTTAACATAAAGTGCAATAAAAAATCACTTTTATTACAAAGTATTTACCTACAGCTCTGCTCAGAAATGATATAGGAAAGCATAAGTTTGTTCTCAACCAGATGTATTGATCCATAGGAAAGTTCTCTATGAATCTGAACAGTACTGATTGAATTGTGCTGGGATCCAACTGCATTAACCCGATCGGTTCACAGCGTGGGGTCATAGTGTGCACTTGGGTGACAGCTCACCCCTGCTTGCTAGTGGACTTCGGGCACAGCCTACAGGTGACCCTCCGTGCCCAAGAGGTGGAGAGCCTGGGCGCGGCATCTCCGAGGTGCAAAGCGTTTTGGAAATCACCTAGCACATCACCCGTCCTTTGGGCCAAGAAGGAATAAAACTAAGAGGATGAAAGAGAAACAAGAACCCGAAGGCTATTCTGGGAACAGTAGGTAGAAGTGACCTGAACATGCCCCCGGCAGTGCCCACGGGCCAGTGAGGGGCTGTCCTGTGGCTGCAGCTGCTCAGAAGCCATGGACTGACGAGCTGGCATTTAAAGAGATGCTTCCGTGGGAAAGCAAACAGGTCACTCATTCTGGGGCTTCAGTTTTACACTTTGGACAAGATTTGGGACATTTATGATGCCTTTAAAGTGACTCCTTGTTTTCAGGAAAGGAAGTTGGGCCCTAGGGGCAGAAACTCAGGCCTGAGACATGAAAGACAATGTGAGTGCTTCCCAGCTCCAGCGCACGTTCCTGGGAGGTGGGGCGTTCACAGGGGAGGCCGTCAAGGAAGCTCGCAAAAAGACGCTCTATATCCGTCGTCATCGGGGAACTGCAAATTACAAAGACAAAGATGAGACACTGCTACACACCCATGAGAACGGCCGAAACCCGGAGCACCGCCAGCGCCAGATGCTGGTGAGGACGTGGCGCGATGGAAACGCTCGTGCGTTGCTGGTGGGGACGCAACTTGGTGCAGCCACTGCGGAAGGCACATCAGTGTTTTCTTACAAAACTAAACATACCTTTATCACAAGACCCAGCAATCACACTCCTTGGCATTTACCCAAAGGAGCTCAAACCTTAGGTCCACACAGTCACCCGCACACAGGTGTTTACAGCAATTTTCAATTTAGTAGGTAAATTTTCAATTTATTTAATGGGTAAATAAGCGATGGTCCATCCGGACAATGGAATATTATGCAGTGCTAAAAAATGAGTTTTCAAGCCATGGAAACACATTGAAGAACATTAAATGCATATCACTAAGTGAAGAAACCAGTCTGAAAAGGGTACATGTTGGATGGTTCCAACTAGATGACATTTTGGAAACGGCAAAACTATGGAGACAGTAAAAAGATCAGCGGTTGCCAGAGGTGGGGGTTGGGGAGAGAGAAATGAGTGGAGCGCAGAGGACTTTCAGGGCAGTGAAAACATTCTGTAGGATATTATTGGGTTGGCCCAAACTTTCATTTGTCTTTTTCCCATAACATGGCTCTAGTAGCACTCAGTTGTCTTTAACTTCATTTGAATCAGTTTCGTTAGACTGTGTTGTGACAGCTGTCATATCAGTGTGCGCTTAAAAAAAATCCAAATTGGTGAATTTTTGTGTGACCATTTTAATACTGAAAATGGAAGAGAATAAGCAACATTTTTTGGTATATTACACGTTATTATTTCAAGAAAGGTAAAAACTCAACTGAAATGCAAAAAAAAAAAAAGATTTGTACAATGTATGGAGAAGGTGCTATGACTGATCAAATGTGTCAAAAGTGGTTTGTGAAGTTTCATGCTGGAGATGTCTCACTGGATGATGTTCCACGGTTGGGTAGGCCAATCAAAATTGATAGTGATCAAATTGAGACATTAATTGAGAATAATCAATGTTATACCATATAGGAGATAGCTGACATACAAGAAACATCAAAATCAATAAAGTTATTGTGAAAATGAAAAATGTGTCTTTTACAGAAAAAGCTAAATGGGCCTTATGGTCAACCCAATGTAACCATGGATACACGTCATTCTGCTTTTGTACAAACCCACAGAGCGCACAACACCAGGAGCAAACCCTGATGTAAATGATGGACTCCGTGTGAGTGCGGTGTCAGTGTGCCTTTGTCCTGGGTCCCGCTCTGGCACGTGGTGTGATCACAGGGGAGGTGCACGTGTGGCGGCAGGGGGTGCATGGAAAATCTCTGCACCTTCCTGTTGATTTTGTTATAAACCTAAAACTGTTCTAAAATCTTTTTAAAAATGAAAAACATTATATGGGTGAAGGACCTGGATAGACATTTCTCCAAAGAGGATACACGGACGGCCAAAAAGCACGTAAAAAGACACGCAGAACCAACAGACATCAGGAAAATGCAAACCCAACCAGCGAGGTACCACGTCACAACCCATGGGATGCGAGCAAACAGGAGAAACGGAGAAGAGAACCTCGTGTGCCGATGACGGCAATGAAAAACGTGCGGCCACTTTAGAAGGCAGTCTGATGGTCCCTCAAAAGGTTAAACACCGTTATTATCTGGCCCCCAATTCTACCTCTAGATATGTACTCGGGAGAGATGAAAACATACGTCCATATGAAGACTTGTACACAGGTGTTCATGGTGGTATTCATAACAGCCCCAAAGGAAACATCTCAAATGTGCACCAAACGGTGAGGGAATGTAGAAAACACGGTACACCTGCAGGATGGAATATTATTCGCCTGTCAAAAGTACTGATACAAACGCTGGAACAAGGACTGGCAGAAGGCAGTAAACAAGGAATGAGGCAGGGTCCTAACTTGTTCATTTAAGCCCCATGTTGCTCCCCGCCATGTAGAGCCAGAGATTTAGCCCCAGCTGCCCACTGGATCTGTTGAAATTCTCATTCCGAGGCTCCCACCATGACTGACCGGACAATCTTCGGGGAAGAGGTGAGCCTTGGTGTCGGTGTTCCTAGAGTCTCCCAGGAGTGTCTGAGGACTGAGGGTCACTAGCCCAGAGGGTGAACCCCCACACCCTGGTCAGGGGTACTTGCTTTCCCCAATGTGAACCTGAGCTCTTATCCACCCCCACCTCTCACGTCCCTGTCTTCTGGGGCCAGCCCTATGACACCGCAGATACTCTCCTACACCTCCCTGTGGATGGAAAGCTCCTCCTCCTCACTTTTGTTACCCAGACCAGATGCACCCTCCTCTGAGGAGGCCTCCCTGATTCCCCAAGGCAGAGCTGGTCTCTCGTGCACTTCCATCGACGCCGTGTACGTGCAGAACCCCAACGGCATGTGCAGTTCCCAAAATGTGTCCCCTGGAACACTTGCTACAAGGGCGGGGGCTGTGGGAAATGCCACCCGATACATGCCCCCCTGGAAGGTTCGCAGTGCACATTAGCCTATTAAAAGCACTGAGAAGACCTGCAATGAAAACCAAAACCCCAAAACAAAAGCCAGCAGAACTTGATGTCACCCATCGTGTCTCCTGCTTCTTTGATCAAAGGCCCATTTCCCCCAGCCCAGCACATATGAATACCTCCTCCCCGCCCCAGGGGTTGCTGTAATTGTTTGTCTCAATGTGTGTCTCTCCCGGACTAGTCTCTGAGCTCGTGGAGGACAGGGATCATAATTGCTTAGCTTTCCACCTCTGCTACATGGCAACTTTCTAGCATTAGCCCCCATTTCTTGAACAAACCACTGAAGGAGACTGACTGGGTATCCTCTTGTGAACTTTCTCTGAAGAGTTCAACGACTGGGGTTTCTGGCATTCGCTTTGTCAGAATGTTTGCTCAGAAGGGGGTGGCTGAGTTTCTGCTCCATTCTCGCACAGGCCGAGTGCACAGCCCTGTAGATGCCGGGGCGGATCCCTGCCTGCCCATGTGCTGGCCACGTATGGCTTACCCTCCCATCTGCCACCACTCCCCAGTTTCACCCTGTAAAAGAAATATACAATCCAGGTTATCAGCAAGAGGGCAAGCAAAAGGCTTTCACAGGAACACATTTCCTACTTGAGCAGAAGGCGCTGATCATTGTATCTGAACACCTACTCATGGCTGTTCTAGACCTTTCCTCTCCTCTTCCTGTGATGTTGCTCAGCGGACTGGGACGACCACCCACTATCAAGCTCTCCAGGTCCGGAGTGCAGGTGTTTTCCACCTGTCAACGCATCTTCCTGAATGCACAGTACGTCACAGGTGAGGGGAAGATGTGGCAGGGGTTTCTAACAGCCAAATGGTAATTATGACCACGGTGTGTGTAGCTTATCCAGAGTCAGTCTACCTGCTGTTGATGAGAATAAAAAGTGTGGGCGTCCTTCGGCTGCCTCTGTTTTTCTGGTTGGTCTTCCAACACAACAGATGTGTTATTGCTCCAAACGCGCTCACTTTCCAACCCGAGGCTGGTTCTTTGGAAATGTGTTTTCCCCCAAATCCACGAAATGAAGTCAAGGTCACGGAGGACTGTGGAACAGCTCTGCAAACACTTCTTGTACCAGGGCCGCGGCCCCCCGCATCCTGGGTTTCTAGGGCAGAGAATGGCTCCCTGCACCCCTCACCCCGGGCATGGAATGGAGGGTACCCCCGCTCCCACCCTCATTAGTCACTCACTCACTTTTTCACTGACTCAGTCAGTGTTTATGGAGCACCTGCGATGTGCCAGCACCGTGCTGGTGGCTGGGGTGGGTAAGGATTCTCTCCTTGATCAGACTCTAGCAAGGATCCGCTGAGTCCTCGTCGCAATGAGGCCTCAACCCCGGTCTACAGAGACGTGAACAAACACTGATACCACTTCGAACAGCTCGAGGTCACATCCCTGGGATGAACTGAGCCCCCCTTAAAGTGTCTGCCTGAGAAAGTTCAAGGCTGCCAGGGAATTTCCTGTTCATTCCAGCTAATGCCTGAGGACAGGGCCCCTGTCCCCCAGCCTCCACAGTAAAAGCCAGTTAGCAAAGACAGAAGGTTTCATATGGACCCACCCCTTCCTGCTTCTTGTAACTTTCCCCTTCCCGGACTCTCCCCAGCCCCCACAGTCCCCGCACACCATCCCCTTTTAAAATGCCCGAGTCCTCTCTGCACAAAGCAGAATGGAGTTCAGCACTTTCGCACCTCTCAACAGCCACGGGATAAAACCACGTCTGCTGAGTTTACCTTCGACAGGATGGGCCTCTGCCCTCATGGGGCTCACCTTTCAGGGGAGACCAAACTGAGCAAGCACAAGAAGGGAGTGGCTCGGCAGGAGGGTGGCAGGGGGTCCCTTTGAGGATGGGCAACCTGAAGGAAGAATCAGCCAGGCTTTCAAAGAGCTGGGAGAGAAGTGCTCCAGCCAGAAGGGACGCAAGAAAGGGAGGACCCATCACAAGAACGGAGTGAACGGTCGCCCGGCTGTGAGCGCTCAGAGGACGGCCACCCTGGGCCATGGCTCAGGAAGGCCTGGCGCTGACAGCAGGGCTAGCAGAGGGCAGCCTGCTTGTCCGATGCTCAGAGGGGAGGGGCCCACTCAGCCCTCTGCCGGGGGCTTACCAAGCATCCCCAGATGAAGCACCAGTCCCCGCACTGGCTCTGCTTGTCAGCCACGTTTTAGTAAGGAGTGCCGATCAGTTCGAAGTTTACTTAGTCTTTTTTTTTTCACCTCAGCTGAGGACATTTTTTTCCCCCACTGCTTTTAGACAGAGAGGAAAGAAGAGAGAGAAACATGAGTATGAGAGAGAAGCATCGGATGGCCGCTGCCTGTATGCACCCAGATGGGGACTGAACCTGCAACCTTTCAGTTATGTGACGACACTCCAACCAACCAACCGAGCCACATGGGCCAGGTCTGCTTAGCGTGGAGAGCCAAACCCAGCAGCATCTGGTCAACATCAGCAAGTGATGGATGACGCAGCATGGGGGCTGGTGCATGTCTGAGCCACACAGTGGACGCCTGCAGGTGGGCATGTTAGCTGGCTGTCGTCCCCGCAGCTCAGTGCACTGTGGCCCTCTTTGTCTCTCTCTGTCAGCAGGGCTCTCCTGTAAAGCGCTGCCCTCCAGTGCAGCATCCACACAGCCCCTGGCCTTGTCAGTAAGCATGTAACGCGGGAGGTTTTGTTGAAAGTCTTCTTTTCCCAGGCAGTGATAATGAAAACCAGCAGGACACTGAAGATCCAGGGGAAATATGAAAAAAACAGTGCTAGAGTTAAAAGGGGCAATTCACCTTAATCCAGCAATGACAGGCAGGCATAAACTAAGGCCAGTGCTCGGGAAGAGAGGACCAGAAACGCACAAGCACTGAGGCCTTGGGCGTCTCTAGAAACCACACCTCAGGGGTGCGTGTGTGCGTACCTCGAACATCCCCTTCCAAGCTCCTGTTGCACCCCGGGTATTCTTGTACAAAGCAGGGCGGGCTTTGCTGGGTGGCCCCAGGGGAGGGGCGCTTAGGCTCTGGGACAGAGGCCATCCCAGTGCGTGCCCAGGTGACAGCTCCGTGGGCTTCAGGGGACGTCCTGATGCCTCAGTACAACATAAGCTACCACGTGGATAAGACACAGGTCCTTTAGAATGGCCTCATTCAAAGTAGCGATTGAAAGACATTTGCTAGTCTCCCGAACATCCACTTTTCTTCGGGCTGCCTCTTTCTACTCTTTGAAGTGACCTGTCCCTCAGAGTGCCGGGGGATGTGCTTGCTCTTCAGCCACGGCTGGTGATTCCCTGAGCCTGGGACGCAGGGGGGTCTTCCTTCCCCGCCAGGCAGTGGTCTGGCCGCCTGACCTTTGTCTCAAGCCCCACCCCGCCTTCCTGAAGCAGCAAACAGAATGTTTTCCTGACCCCTTTAGGTTGAACGCTCCACCTTCCTCTGAATTTGTCAGGTCACCACATCGTGTCTTATGTTTTCCTGACCTGTCATTTGGATGTGTAATGGCTTCGTAGCTGGGCTCTGGCCACGGGGCCAATCTCTGGTTCTCCGGGGCGGGTTCTGGGGAGAACGCGTCTCAGACTTCATGTGTAAACCAAACACCCAAGGTTCTTGTTAAAATGTGGATTCTGACTCAACAGGTCTGCCAGGAACGGCGCTGGGACTCTGCGTTCTAACGCACTCCCAGGAGACATCACAGGCACGCGTCTGGGGACCACACTTTGAGCAGTAAGGAACTACCCCACCCAGGGCAGCGCCGTGGGGCTGTGTCCTCAGCCCCTTCCGAGGGACAAAGAAGCATAGACCCCAGAAGCCGTGTGCAAACTTAGGGTCCTCCCAGAGCCAGGGTGGGCCTCAGGGTCCCCTGGTCCCATCTGCTCTTGCCTGGTGGCCGCACTGACTGGTCCCCTCCATGTGCCAAACAGCATACCACGGGTGCTACACGCGCGTGATGAAGGAGGGACAAATGCTGGCTCTCACAGACTGGAAGGCTTGAAACTTCCTGCCCACTAAAGACGCACTTCTCGGGCTGTGTCCTCCATCAGGGCTGAAAATGAAAGTCGTCGGCCTGAGAGCCCGTGTAGGCTCATACATGCCACACTGCAAAAGCCACTTGGCTTTGCAGACCTTATAACAAAGCTTGAAAGGTAGCTTGAATACTTAAAACATCGATCTTGCACAGGGGAAGAGTGTTTTGCTAGGAGGCTGAATATTTATTTGTCCAATACAGATTTGAACTGAAAGTCCTTTTTTTACTGTAGTTGACGTCTCCTGGTAACATATCAATGAAAGTAGGTAAATAGATAAATACAGGGAATCAACTGTTCTGCCCTTTCCCAGCACATGGTAGGTACTCAGCGAAGGGATGCTGTCCAACAACAAACGAGGGGACGGACGGAAAGTGGGAGCGGGGTGCTCTCACAGCTTCATCAGGGGTTTGTAACGAGGGGCTTTGCGCTTAAATTAGGAGTTTTATAAATACGAGATAAAAACATTCACATGGCCATGATCACTGTTATTAAATGAGCCCCATGAGGCGTGGTCAGTCCTTCCCTGACTGAAGACAGACTTTGGGTATAGGCTGATAGAAAGATGGCGACCTCAGGGACCAGCCAGCCAGACGGGCACGCAGCGTCATTTTGTAAACCGGGCCTGACTTGCCTGGTCTGAGTGTACGCCCACCAGAGACACACCCCGCCCCACGTCCTGGGTGCGTTGGGTTTTCCCAGCCACTGCACAAGAAGAAGAATCCTTTTGTAAAAATTAAACTATAATCACCCTGAAATATATAAAATACATAAAAAACAGCATGTATTTTCTTAAGTGAATTGTTTGCCTTAAAATCCAGACAGCAGCAGGGAAAAGGCGGTAAGTGTGACCACATAAAAAGAAAAGCAGTTACATTGTTTAAAGAAGCACAGGGTGACGTCTTTCCTCCTGCCGACCCCGTCCTTCTTCAGGGCAGGGCTGAAGAGACCCTGAGGGTCGCGGCAGCCATTCCTCTGTCCCTACTTCCTTAAGCTCAAACGTGTGCCCAAGGAAAGACAGGACGCAGTGGCCCCAGACCATGCAGGCGTCTCCAGAAGATCTAGTGGTGAGAACGAGCCGCCTCCTTCTTCACTTTCACCTGTGGTCACGTGCAGAACCCACAGACGGACCCAACTGGAGCCCAGGCTGTCACCGCGCTCACCTACTCACCCTCACTTTCAGGAGGGCGACAGGGCATTAGGGAAAAGTCTAACACAGAAAGCCAGTCTGAGCAGCTCCAGGGTCGAGCTCTGTGTGCTGCTGCTGAACTGGTGCCATGTCCCTCTGCAGCGGGTCGAGGGGGCAACACAAGGTCTCAGAGCTTATGAAGTGGAGGGCTGGGGAAGAAACGTTCTCCTTTGGCTGCTCATTGCGACAAAGCATCCTGACGCCACTGCTATAGCCGGTCTCAGGTGACTTGCCTTCATCCCCACGGGGTCCCCCGCTCCCTTTATTCTCTTCTTTATCTGACCCTGAATTGCAAAACCCCAAGAGAGTTAGTGCCACGTCCTTGGGCTCATTTAAAAACCGTGTTTTCACCTAGATGTGCTCCACCTCGGCACTGGTAAGAAAGCCAGGTATTAATTAGTGAAGGAATTTCTGAACATTCGCGTTAAGCCTTAATTCCCGAGAATTAAGGTTTAATTTTGAAAACAAAGGTGGGTTTGTTTGTTTGTTTGTTTGTTTGTTTTTGCCTTAGCTTTAAGCTCCCATCTGTCAGCTTCACTGAGATGGGAATCTGGAATGTGGGCCTTGCCCTGGCTGGGCGGCTCAGTTGGTTGGAACATCGTCCCATACACCAAAGGTTGCAGGTTCGATCCCTGGTTGGGGCACGTACAAAAGGTGGCTGATTAACGTTTCTCTGTCACACTGATGTCTCTCTCTCTCTCTAAAAAGCAATGAAAAAAGAATGTCTTCTGTTGAAGATAAAAAAGAAAAAAATGCGGACCTTCAGCCTGATTGGGACATTCCCTAAAATTCTTCTGCTCACTGAAATCATAGCCTAGTTCTGCCCTACCCAGGTCTGAAATTCACAGGAGTGGCCCAGCAGAGGGAATGTGGGCCAGGAGTCTGACGGTGCGGCCTGACCGCGTCACCCTGAGCCACCACACACAGCTGTGCATCAGTTCCCCCGTCCCAGAAAGGGGATGACAGTCCGACTCTGTGACATTATGGGAAACCTCTGTGCTTTCTGCTCAATTTTGCTGTGAACCCAAAACTACTCTGAAAAAATAAAGTCTGTTAAAAAATAAAAGGGGACGGAGAAGCTGGCTGGCCCATCCTGTAGGACTGCAGTGAAGTTCGATGAGAAAAACCGTGTAAGTGCCGGCTGAAAATAGCCGGACAAATGTGCACCGTGTGGTTATTATTAAGTCACACGCAGAGGTCCCATCCCAATGGGCCGTGGGCACTGCAGGTGGGAGCTGGGACGCAGGGGCGGGGCGGGTGCTGTCTCTACCACCTGGGCCCCGTACTCCGTGTCATAAGCGGTATGTCCCAAGCACACAGTGGGACTACACACCCACTGGAAAATGCCCAGTTGACTAATGACACTCTTTCACAGGACAGTTCTTGGGGGATGGCGCTCTGACTGCTAAACTGCTACCGCTGCTCAAACATTTCGGGGTTCCTGTTCTGGAACAAACATCTGCTTTCCAGTCCTCATTGTCTCGGGGTATGGGCTTAGTTTCTGGAATGCGTGAAAAATCTGATGAATCGAGCTTGTCTCCGATGAGTGGAACTAGAAAGCAACCATGAGCACGTCTTCTTGTTTGGTGGTGAGAAATGAGACAGAAGATGCAACTTGTATTAGAGCTTGTGCACAACAGAGAAGCCACCAAACCATGACAGGCACACGGGCCAACTCAGCTCATCTGTGATTAGCACCTGGCCCCGATTACCCTGAAACCATAATGACCGAAACTCAAACCAACATTCCAGAACCCAAGGCTACTGCTCTATAGACGATATTCTCGTTACTCCTCATTGAGGAGAAGGAAAGGTCTGACTGGCAACCCACGGAGAAGACTCGTCAGAGTTCGGAGAACATAATGAGAGCCTAGAGCGACGTCACGGTTAGGCGGCTTCCTGATCTTCCCTTGCGGAAGCTCTGATGCGGTCTGTCTGGGGAGGGGCCCAGGAACCTGCACTTTAACAACGGCCCTGGTTGAGCCTCCTGGTTCTGACACAGGTGGTTCACAACACAGAAGAACTTGGCTGTCTGTCCGCCCACGCAGTTGGGTTCTCTCCCGTGGGCTCCCCGAGTGCGCGGGGGCTCTTCGGAGTAATGGTGAAGGACTGTCCCCACGTTCCGACGGGGAGGCTGTTCTTTCATAGGCGGTGGAAATGACAGGCCTGAGGGACCAGTGTTTTATCCACAGTCAGGGCCGAGGGGGCTGCGGGGTCCTCACAGTTTCACCAGTGGAACCCGGGTTTCCTGTGGCCAACTCTTCTCAACATCCCACTCAAGATCTCAAAGAGTTTCTCTTTGTCTCTGATTGGAAATTGCTTTTTCCACAGAGGAGAGAAGAATCCAGGCCCTGGATGAAGAGACGCACTGGCTTCCTCTTCTCCAAAATTAACTACCTTGGGCACTTGGCATCTCTAGTGATCAGCAGCTTGTGTGAAATCTTCCCGTGGTAAGAACGGCAGCTCCAGCGCACAGAGCAGAAGTGGGCAGAGCCTTCAGCCTCCTGCAGGGGGTGCTTCGGGCGGGGCTCAAGCATATGGCGCAGGAAGACGCAGCGATGCCCCAGCAAAGGGCCACGCTCTGCCTCCTGGTCCCCCAGCCTCACCGGTAGGGGGCACTCAGGAGGATGGGGAGCATCTGAAGGGAGGGATGGGCTCAGAGCTGAGCAGAGAGGGGGTCTGGCAGGGTGTGGAGGGAGACACGTGAGGGAGGAAGGAGCAGTGGAAGAGTCTGGCCCGAGTTACTGACCATGGACTGCATGCTGGAAACGAACAGAGGGTCTGCTCCCTGTGCTCCTGCTCCCCTGTGACCTGGCCCTTCACACTGACCTGGCTGTCCTGCTGGGGACCCGCTGACTGTACTGGCATCTCTGGCTTTGACACCTGTTGCCCACTTAGCCATCCAGTCCTGGGTCTGTGCTCCGCACACAGCTGAGCCCTGGGCCCCGCCCCCTTGCTACCCGGAAACCAGGGACGGCCTTTCAGACCTACTGACTCACCCAGACTTCTAGCCAGCTAGTGTGGGGCCACCGTCTCTCCCAAGCCCTGGGATGAGTTAAGGAGGGGTGCAGGGTGGGTCTAACTAACCACTTTTTCTTTACCAAAGGATGAAAAAAAAGTTTTCTTTTATGCCCGTTGTGCATAAGAGGTAATTAAGATGAATTTTAAGAGTGAAAAATAACAATTACTTGTCCTACTTTGTCTGGACATGGTAAGGGAAAAAAATAGTTAATAAACATTTCAAAAAAATCAAAATGAAGATGATTTTCCCAGGGTAGATACTGCGGAGTTTCCTTGATTAGAGGGTTTAATAAAATAATACAATTGAAACAAGAGGTTATTAAATGAAAAAGTTTATTGGATGGGGTAGCTATGGTGACATCCCCACTCAAGATACAGAGACTGTATGCCTGTTTCTGAGCCTAAGAAAATTCTGAAATTCACAGATCTCTAAAAAACAGAGAACGGGGAAGCAGTGAAATCCTCCCACGAGTCTGCTGGTGTCTCCGCCCACGGGACGCCTCCCATCCCCTCAGTCTCCATCAGGACTGAACTCGGTTGGACGCGGGTCTCGGCCTTTGCTCCTCACTTCCTGCCCGTCATTTCCTGACAGGGTTCTTGGTGCCAGCGCCTTTTTTGGCGAAAGCGTTCCCGTGCTTAGGTGAAGAACACTGCCCTTGGTGGGCGCGCGGTGGGGCTGTTCCCTGAGTCAGGTCTGCAGGCATCTCGCTGATGACGCGTCACACAGATGTTTCCCAAGGCTGCCTATTAATACATACAGGGGACCAGCAGTCGCCTGGTCATGTGTGCTTGGTGCCGCCGCAGGACCCCGGGCTGGGGTGTGGGTGTCTGCAGATGCAGAGGTGCTCATACACCAAGTGCAGCGGACTGGGATGTGTTCCAGACCCCAGGAGCTGCTCTGAACCTCAGGTGCTAAAACGGGGACTTCAACCACCTCCCATGGCGTCACGGGGGTGAATCAATCAGCTGGTATCTGGAACGCACAAACAATGCGTGGCTCGTAGCAGGTGCTCAATAAATAGCCGCTACTCTAATCATTATGTATGTAAAGTGGGTAAAGCCGCAGGATTTTCACCCACTGGTGCAAGGGCAGATGTGACGACAGAAGAAGGCTGGGTGGAGGGGTCAGGAAGTGCTACGGCCTTGGTCTCCATCGGGTCCCGTGAGGTCCTGCTTGCTGGCCCGTGGCGTGTGCACGGGGGAGCAGGTGACCCAGCTGCCTCCCTTGACTGATTCCACCTCCTTGTCCCAGGCATGCAGGGAAGTGGCAATGCAGGTGCCACACGGAGGCTGCCAGCACAGGGACGAGGCGGTACTCTATGGCGTGATGCCCATGGACCCACACGATGTCCATGGAGGGTGGCTTGGGCAGTGCCTGCACAGGGGTCCCCGAGGGAGGGAGGCGAGGGGGCTACCCCGGCCCAGGCTCTGCTCGCCATTCCAGCCGCGGTCCAGGTCAGGTCTGGAAGGGACTCCCTGCTGTCATTATGGAGGCACCCTTTGCTCCTTGGCCTGGAGGTCCTGGATGCCAGCGGCAGCTGGAAACCTTCCCTTCCTTCAGCACACCAGGGTCCAGTGAGAAAATCGCTCACCGCACGGACACCTTCCCCGGGGTCAGGGGGAAGGACCACTCAGAGTCCATCTCACTCTTAGATCTGATGCGTTCCTCAGGGGGAAGGGGGAACGTGCTTGGGCACACGCCTGGACAGTGACTTAAGGCAGCCCTCCCTGCCCATCCCCACCCCCATGAAACAGTCCTGATGGCCTCATGCATCAGGTGACTGTGCAGCTCCTGAAGCCCGGGTCTGTGGTCAGAATGTGCCATGATTAAGCCAAAGGTATTCTAAAATCCCACATTTATCACAACGGTTCCCAAGGACTTTGCCTTTGGGTCCTCGTTATGGCTGATTTTGTTGTGACAATGTTCCATCCTCCTCAAGTCGGGCATCAGGCCGAGCCAGTGCGTTTGCTCTGCCACCACCGGCAGTGTGTGCCCCAGCAGTGCAGTGTACCCCTGGCAGTGTGCGCCCTTAGCTATGTGTACCCCTCGCTGTTGCATCCCTGGCTGTGTATATCCTTGGCAGTATGCACCCCTGGTAGTGTGCACCCCTGGTTTGTGCGCCCCTGGTAGGGTATACCCTGGCTGTGTATAACCCTGGTAGTGTGTACCCCTGGCTGTGTGTACCTGGGTTAGAAAATGTGGGTTTCACAGTGCAAGGTGAGGAGGGGGCAGTGTGTGAGCACAAGGACCCCTCCCCCCGGCTGCAGTCCCAGATTCCGGCGTGGTTTGGGGTGAGCCACTTACCCCTTCCGTGCCTCCTGCTCCTCATTTGTAACCCTGGGATGAGGGTAGTGGAACCTACGTCACAGCTCTCCGGTAAGGACTAAATGAGATAATATACACGAAGTACTGAGATCAACGCCAGGTGTGTCATAATGCCGTCAAGCGTTCAGTATGTTCCTGGTTCTCCTGTGTGAACTTCCAAGCAGGGGCTAAAAGCGTAGCTTCTATTCCAGCCCCTCCTTAGCTCTCGATGGACTGCCGGACGAGGAACTGTACCCCTTGGTAAACAAGCTACCGTGACCCTTCGTTAACGGGACACGGGCATTGAACAGCATGAGAATGACTGCGGGGGGAATCTGAATGAGGTCTCCGACCTGGTAAACAGTCTCCTCCCAATGACGATTTTCTGGTTTCGATTCTGTACTGAGGTTAAGTAAGATGTTACACTGGGGAAGGTTGCACAGAGGGCGGACAGGACCGCCTTATACTTTTTTTCCTGTGAGTCTAAAATCCAAAATAAGCAGTTTTTAAAAATGATCGGTGTTTTCCTGGGGCTGTGGCACTGACCCCGTTGCAAGGCATCGTGACGTCTCAGCTCGGGAACCAGCTGGGAGGGTAGGCGGCGCCTGTGGAAGGGCAGGCGGGAGTCTGGACACTGGGAGGAAGGTGGTAACTCACGGCCTGCGCGGAGGTTGGAGGTGAGCAGAGTCTGGGACACGGAAATCCACGCAGGCAGCTGTCAGATGCCAACCTGTGTCCAGGGCAGGTGTTGTGCCAGGAAGCGTCGGTCATTGGTTCCGTGCGCAGGGTAAGCTGGGGTCGGGGGAGAGCAGGTCTGTAGGTCGAGGTGGCAGCAGCTTTTGAGACGTGAGATTTCCAAGCCTGCCAGCAGGCGCAGGTGCAGCGAAGCCGCGGGTGGGGCTGAGCCAGCGTGGCTGTGGGACAGCGCCGCACACTTGCCTGGGACACAGGAAGGCCAGACCGTCATGAAACAGCGGAACCAGGTGGCTGTTGGCGGGTCGCTGAGCGTTCCGGCCTCTCAGCACCTACCCAGAGCCAGGCGGGGGACGTGACCCACAGGGGCCTGCTCTCAGGGAGTGTCCCTTGGGTGGCGGGGCTCGGACCATGCGCATATATCACAAAGGTCAGACTGCTGACTGCCAGACGAGAGCAAGACAGGCGGTATGACACAGGGCGCCTGGCGCGCTGTAGACTGGGAGGTCAGGGAAGGCTGCACTGAGGAAGTGGCCCTGAAGCTGAGAGCTGAGTGACAAAAAGAAAAGCCCTGGGGCAATCTCCTGGAGGGCGGGCCTCTAGGCAGAGGGCACACTGGGCGCCAGGTCCTGAGATGGGCACGTCGAGGATGGGAGCAAAGGCCAACGGGCCAGAGCACAGCGGGCATGCAGAGGGAGGGGAGACGAGGGGCCAGCCTGGGCGGCGGCAGGGGTGAAGGCGGATGGGAGCTTCTAGAGAAGTGTTTCCCAACCAGGCTGCCTCAGCGCCGTTGCCAGCGTTAGGGCCCACACTCCTTGCCGGGGGGCTGGTCTGTGCCCTGCGGTGTGTTTAGCAGCCTCCCGACCTCTATGATCAGATGCCGTAGCAACCCCGCACCCCTAGTTGTGACCATCCAAATGTTCCCTGTGTTCCCGAGGAGGCAGCCAAGTATGAGGTCAGGACTCAGGTCTAGAGCTTTCTCACGGTAGCGCGAAGGGCCCGGGAAGAAATACTTAATGGCCTTGCACGAAGCTTGTGTTCAGTAGATACTTGCTGAGTGAAAAAGCGTTGCCTTTTGGCGACTCATAGGTTGGTTCTGACTGCAGCAGAGGTTGGAGGAAGACAGGAGTGGCCAGGCCAGAGAGCACAGACTCTCGCCCCGGGCCTCGCGGGACAGCCTGGGCACTGTTGAGGCTGGTGGAGGAGGGGACAGAGGCACTGGCTGCCCGGTGCCCCGGACTCCGGTCTGCCTGGCTGCCCCAGGAGGGGCCCTGGCAGTGCTTATGGGGCACCGAGTCCCCAGGCAGGACTTGGACCTTTGGCCCCTATGATACTTCATACCACTTGGGCTTGGAAGTGGAGGATTAACTCGCACACTTCTCAGGGAGAAATGGTAGGAATGGGGAAATCAATGGCAGCCCGAGGTGGGCGCTTGTTACAGTGGCTGCTAATGCAGGGTTTTCCCTGAGAAACGCGCCGCCCCCCGCCCCGTCTTCATGGAGGCTGACACCCACCCATTCTGTGGGGCCTCGGCCCTGGGCCCTCCTTTCCTAGGCCCCTGCAGGGGGCGCAAAGCATGCGGGTGCGGCTCTGCATGCACCGTGCAAAGCTGTGCCCCATAAACGGCTTCACATGGGGAGGGGCGCCAAGACCTGCCTCACGGGCCAGAGCTGGTGGCGGCGGCTCCCAGCTCTGCAAGGCATGGCTTCCGGGGCAACTAAGTGGCCTGGGTTTGCTCAATAAAAAGCCAGACGAGACAAAAGTCCACGACATTCTGTTCTCTTGCTTGGCAGGGCTGTGCGCTCTGCAGACGTGAGGGAAATGCCAAGAGATTCCACATGGAGAAAATGGGGCTGGAGAGAAAGGAGAGGAGCCTGGGCGGAGAGGGCCCCGCGCCCACGCGGCCACTGTCTGCCACCCTCTCCCTGTGCCGGCCCTGGGGCTTCAGGCTCCTCAACGCCTTCCCACCCACCTCTCCGATGGCCCCTCCCTTCTGGACGTTTGGAATTGCCTCACGCCGGGCCCGCTGTTGGGGCGAATTTCATCTCTAAAAGCTATGCTGAAGTCCTATCCCGCAGTACCTCAAAGCGCAACTCGGCTGGGAGGTGGGGTGGTTACAGATGGAGTTAGTTAGGGTTCGGTCATGCTGGGGTAGGGCGGGCCCTAATTCTACGACCAGCGTCTCTGTAACATGAGAAAAGACACAGAGGCAGACACGGAGGAAGAGCCACAGCAGACAGAGTCCGAGCCTGGAGTTCACTCCAGCGCCCCGTCAGGCCCCAAGGCACCAGCTGCTGGAAGACCCAGGAGGGTCTCCCCGTGAGACCGTGGGAGAGCAAGGCCCTGCCAACCCCTGTCCTGACTTCTGGCACCCAGATCGTGCAAACGCATTTCTGCCGCTCTCAGCCACCGAGGTGGGACTTTCTGCAGCAGCCACGGGAAACAAACATGCCACGTTCCGTGTGCGTGGAGCACCACTTTTGCAGGAAGGCGGTGGCTGTTCCGAGCCTGTTCCTCAGGGTGACCTTGGCAGGCTGTCTGCTTCACAGTCACCTGCATGCGGGACGCACTCAGAAGGCACAGTCCTGGGACCTGGGCCTGAGGACAGGACCGGAACCTCGGAGGGTCCAGAGGCCCTCGTTACGGGGGTGGACATTCCACGCAGGCTCCCGGGTGGCTGTCCCAGACATCAGCGTCTCGCAAGAGTTGCCTCAGGTTTTGGATCCCAGCTTCGCACATCCTAAAATTCAGGCTTGGGCATGTTTGCTGGGGGTGACTTGAGCAGGGCAAACTTGTCTGAGCTGCCCAAGCTCACGATAGAGGGGGTCTAGCTTAAAAGGTGAGTGAAGGCATGGCTCACGGCCACAGGGAGCGGCGTGTCAAATGCCGGGACTGCTGGGCATTCCGGGATCTCTGCAGATGGAACTCAACGCGAAATGTCAGTCCAAGGCAGAGACGAGAATCCTCGGGTTTGACACGCAGAATCCGATTCAGAGAAGATGACCATGCTACCCTGGGGCACAGAGCAAGAAAGCTGGTGGTGCTGGGTTTGACTCTGGTGGAGCCAGGTTGGGGGGGCTCCCCACTGCAACACCTGCCACCCTGGGCACCTGGTGACAGTGCGGTCATCGCCTGTATCTTCAACAGCCCAGACTGTCAGATCGCTTCCCCAGGCCCAGCTCATCAGTCTTAGGTGGGTAAACACACAGGCACCCGAATGCTTCGTCGACCCGGACTCCGAACCCACCCCCGTCAAATGCAGACAAGGC
>PVJD01015951.1:0-23026 GCA_004026545.1 Mormoops blainvillei | reverse complement strand
CCCATTATCCCCCTCCCCCGTCCCCTCTAGTTACTGTCAGTTTTTTCTTTATTTCAATGCCTCTGGTCATATTTTGCTTGCTTGTTTGTTTTGTTGATTAGGTTCCACTTATAAGTGAGATCGTCTGGTATTTGCCTTTCACCACCTGGCTTATTTCAGTTAACATAATGCTCTCCAGTTCCATCCATGCTGTCACAAAGGGTGGTTGCTCTTTCTTTCTTTCTGTTGCATAGTATTCCATTGTGTAAATGAACCATAGTTTTTGCTCCACTCTTACTGTTGGGCACTTAGGTTGCTTCCAACACTTGGCTATCATAAATTGTGTTGCTATGAACATTGGGGTGCATAGGTTCTTTTGAACTGGTGTTTCAGGATTCTTAGGGTAGAATCCTACCAATGGAATTGCTGGGTCAAAAGGCAGATCCATTTTTAGTTTTTTGAGGAAATTCCAAACTATTTTCCACAGTGGTTGCACCAGTCTGCATTCCCACCAACGGTGCACCAGGATTCCCTTTTCTCCACAACCTTGCCGGCACTTGTGATTTGTTGATTTGTTTATGATGGCCATTCTGACTGGTGTGAAGAAAGGATAATGGATGCTCTAGCAGTTCGTTATTGCTACAATAATGCTGCATAACAAATCACCCCAAAACTTAGAGGCTCGGAATAACTCTTTAGGCTTCAGCTCATGGAGAGCTGCCATAACTGGGCACTTGCTGGTATGAATATAGCAGTCCCTCCTTATCCATGGAGTCTAATCCAAGACCCCAAGTGGAAGCCTGAAACTGCAGATAGTGCTAACCAAATTCTTCAAATCTGATGGAAATATGGCAGCAACTGCTTCATTAGTAGATGCACATCTCCTGTAATTTTTATATTTTTCAGTCCAAACCTATTCCTGCATCTGTGTAACCACCTCTTACTTGAACTGGTTAGTGTCGTTGGTTTCAGGGGATCCCTTGCTAAAGACTTTGTATGGGCTCAATGCTTCCTTGTGCAACATGTTGCCATCAGTTGGAACATATTTTCTCTTCATGTCTTCCACCCAAAAATTTAATGCCTTTTCCATCTTAACTAAGCACTTACCATGCATTGCAGTGTGTGATAGTTTAAGGTGTGACAGAGAAACTAGCACAATTTTTCCTTCTTTACAATTTCCAGAATAGAAGATTCATTTTTACTGTAGATCTTAACAAACTCAGCATACAATTATACAATTATTTTTGTTATTAAGTCAAGAACTTTCACCTTTTCACTTAAAAGAAATACTTTATGGTTTCTCTTTGGCATATCCAAATTGCTAGCTTGCTACTCTTGCACTTTGGAGCCATTATTAAGTAAAATAAAGGTTACTTGAACATAAACGCTGTGATGGTGCAACAGTTGATCTGATCACTGAAGTGGCTACTAAGAGCCTAATGGGTCAGCAACATATACAGTGTGGAGACCCTGGACAAAGGCATGATTCAGATCCTGCAGGGACAAAGAAAGATGGTGTGAGATTTCATCACTGTACTCAGAACTGTGCACAATTTAAAACTTATAAATTGTTTTTCTTTCTGTAATTTTCCATTTAATAGTTTTAGATTACAGTTGACTGTGGGCAACTGAAACTGTGGAAAGCAAAACCATGGATAAGGGGATCTACTGTGTTGGTAGGGGGAATAATTTGTGCAAAGGCTTTGAGGCAGGAGAGATCTTGGCGTGTTTGAGAAACCAAAACATCAATGTTGGGGAAGGATGGGGATAGCAGGGAGTGGTTTGCAGTGAGAGGTTCACTGCAGGCCTTTAAGTAAGAAGTGACATTTACAGATTTATGTCTTAGAAATCTCCCTTTACTTTCTGGGTAGAGAATTGGATAATAGATTAAAGGGGATAAGAAAAAAAAGTAAGGGCCTGGTTTTGTAGCCAAGGCAGGCAACCAGTTGGAGGTGGTAGAGACGGTGTGAAGTGAACAAGTTTTTAAGGTATAAAAGGAAGAAACAGGGTTGAGAGTTGCTAGCTAGGAGTGGTAAGGGGTGGAAGACGGCAAAGCAAAGCAGGTACACTTCTGATACTGGACACCAGCAGAGCATACCAGGGAAACTGGTGGATCATAGGATGATCATATACTCCTAGGGGTATAGTGAGAACATTAATTAGTTTATATTTGTCTGCATATTCTCAGATGAAAGAGGCTTTATAATCCTCAAACAGAGCATGAAATTTTGAGCTGAAAGAGTCCATATAGTGCAAATGAAGATGGAAATGGTTGGGATGAGTGGACTGGAGTCATTAGTCAATTATGAAGATCTCGAACGTACACAGTCAGCAGCAGTCAGAGACTGGGCACATCTGGTAGTCACATAGTCTTTCAATGACCAACATTCCACTCGAGCTGAGATGGGTTCTTTTATTTCAACCTTAAAATAAAAGTTGTTTCCATGAAGATAGTACAGTACCTACCATCAAACTAATTTCTTCAAAAAAGAAGGAAGAACAAAAGGACAGATTGAAGGGGTCTTAGGCAGACTATCAGAATCATTAAAACTTCATTTAAACCTGAGGCAGCTTCAACATTATTCAGAGATGTTCTTCCAGGTGTATATGCCCCGGAATGGAGGAAGGAAGACAGGGAGAGTACAGGAAGGCATGCGGTAGGGTAGGGGTAGCAAAATATTTTTCCTAGGGAGCAACTCCAGAGGACCAAGATTAGATGGAAGTTTCATCTTCTGGACATTTGATGTTTGTCCCTCTCTTTTATCTGAACATTCTTTCCCAGTTGTTCAGATAAAGCACTAAAAATGATATTAAAATGCTAGTTAGGAAACATCACCCCCAACAAACCCTGTTCATCAAAATGTTATGCTCTCTCTGGGGGCCCTACGTTCAGTTTGTCAACAAGCTGAAGCTGTTGAGCTGGGGCTTCGCGAGGCCCAGGAGCATGATTTAATTAATATCCTACCCATAATACCTTGCTGGGTTTATGCAAACAAAGCCCTGTCACTCTTCACCTTAGGATTTACCCTCTCCTTGAAGCAACCATTTATTTACACACAGTTTGACCTCATGATGGTGTTCAGCAGATGTGAGTCTTACTTATTTGCATTGTTTGGTGACAGTTGCAAAATTCATTAGTGGCTCAGGGATAAATACTCCGTGGGCCACCCCAAACATAGGTAAAGTAAGAGGGTCCGTGCTAATTAATCCTCCCTCTTCAGCAATGCTGGGTATTAATGATAGCATAGTACCCCTTTCAGAAACTGCCTGTATCGGATCAAAATTTTGTGGTTACAAGTGACAGAAATGGACTCTTGGCTACTTGGGCAAAAGAGGATGTTATGGGATGATATTGGGAGCTTAGATCAATCATGGAAGGCAGGGAAACTGGACAGCAACCCAGCTGGGCAGCAGGCACTATAGATGTCAAGACAGAGCACCACCCCTGGGGCAACTAAGTCTTTTTCAAACCCTCTTGTGGCTTTGTGTCACTCCACTCACCATTTAAGTTCTTCCCAGAAGATTGGAGTACCTGACTGCCTTTTATCGGGTTAGGGTAGTGAAGGAGAGCCCTCACTGGCTCCCACAGGGAGTGGTCAGGCCTCATATTACCCCCTACCCTTGCTACCCACTCCCACATAACACAATAGGGGAGAGGAAGTTCTCCAGAAGCAAAGTTACTAGAAGAGAGAAGAGGTGTGCATGACAAAAGTGTGACAACTGTCCAACCAACTGTGTGTTGTCTGTGAGTCAATGCCAGTTCCCAAAGTTTCCAGGCATTAAATCTTTTGCAGCAAAATGTCACATCTGAGGGAAAATGACGAGGGCTGTGATTATTCCATTCCACAAAGAAGACTTGTTTTGGGGGTGGGGCTGATGGCAGGTAAGCCTACCATCTCTCTGGGAAGGCAAAAGCATTGTTGAGGTAAGGACTTGTGCTCGTTCCTCAGACCAAGTTAGTTGTAAGGTGTGTGGTGTGGAGTTTGTCATTGCATTTCACACAGATGAGAAAGATGGGTCTCTTTCCCCACACTTTTTGTTCTGTGGCAAGCTACTTCTCTAAGAGGAACTTCTGTTTGACAAGGACTGGACTGGAAAATAATGACCAGCTTATTTTCATGCGTGCTGAAAGCCAAAATCAAAATGATGGCTTTTATGACAGGCACGCTGATCATGCAACCAAATGATAACATGACTTCATACATTAAACACCCTTATACTGCATATCTACGATATGCAGTCTACATACAGGGAGGGGCAAAAGTAGGTTTACAGTTGTGAGTACATGAAACAGAGTGTATTCTTGTGTTATTATTTATTAATTATTGTATTATTTTCCATATGAACAACTGTAAACATTCTTTTGCCCTACCGTGTATTAGTGGGCAGAGTGTTTTATGGGCAGTGTTTGAGAGTTAGGCAGGCAAAAGGAGAGCCTTCTCAAGTACCCAGGCTGTCCTGAGGCAGGCATCCCCTCCTCCTCTGTAGTGGCTGGTTTCTAGCACAGGGAAGTCTTGTCTGTAAGGGTAGGGGGCACAGTGATTACAGGAAAGTCTTATCAGACAAGGGTACTTTAGTTGAAGGGCAAGGCAAAAAATGGGGTTAAGGGGTATAAGAATCTTGAAGCCCCTAAAGCAGAAAGAGGAAGGCTAGGCAGGCTCTGGACAAACTCTGTTTTTTCCACCTGAGAAGTTTTACTGGAAGAAAATAAAGATTTAGAAACCTTTGAAAGCAGAGGAGTAAGAGGGCAGAGTAGATAGCCTGGAGGGAAGGGGACAGTTCCCTATGTCTCCTTTTCAGCACCCAGGACTTTTAATCCCCTTGTCATGATCACAACATCCAAATGTGTATCTCATAGCCAGACCACTCTTTGACTGAAGACATATATACCCAACAGTCTCAAAATCTTCGCATCCACTACAGGGCTCTTGATTCTCACCCCTAATCTGTTACTTTTCCACCAATGCTTATCATCTCAGAAAATGGCAAATTCCTCTACCCAGTTGCTCACCCCCGATGCCTTCTTTTCAATCACTTTGTATCCTCCAAGATTGGATCCATTATTAAGCACTGCTGATTCCCCTTCCACAAACACCTAGGACATCTAGAGCCTGTCCTCTGCTCTCCACTCTCATGGCCACCTTGTTAGTGTAAGCCCCATTCATCTCTTCCTTTGATTGACTGTAGTTTTCATAACTGGTATTCTGGTCCCCTTTAACCCAGGAAAAACCTTTCTATGTCTTCCTAATACACATAAGAAAACATGGTAGCTCCCTACAAGTCACACATTGTGTTCTAACCTGTGTCTTTTCACTAACCACTGTCCCTTCACTCTCTGGGTTCCATAAACACCAGTCTTCTTTCAGTTCTTCTAATGAATGTGACAAGTCCTTGCCTACCTTAAGGTCTATCGCTAGTTGGGTTCTCCAGGAAGCAGGATCTGTGATGGATTCAGGAATGCCAAGGGGTTACTGGAGGGGAGCACCCATGAAAGGAGAAGGGAAGAATCAGGACTGGGCAGGAGGAGCTGGAAGGCAGCAGTGATGATCTGAAAAGTCTCTGTCTGCCCAGCAAGAGCTCTGAGTAAAGGTTGCCCATTAGAACAGCCCTATATTAAGCAGACATGACCGACCCTGAGTGCCAGCACCTTGCTCAACTGTTGGTGTGGCCCACTTCAAGATAGACATGACCTTAGTTTTTGAGAAAGCCCTGAGAAACCCAACAGCTGGAGGCTATCAGCTAACCAAAATTTTTGTAGTTGGGCAGTGAGTACTTTCTTGATGGGGGATCTGAATAATGCTTCTTCATGTCTGCCACGGGAAGTCAACAAATGCTCTTCCCTTCACCCCTCCTCACTGAAGTTAATGTCTGTTCCTCCAATAGACTGTCAATTCCATTAGGGTATGTGCCTAGTGTCTAGTGCTATACCTGGCACATAGAAGGTTCTCAACAAATATTCATCAGAAAGAAGTAAGAAAGAAAGGAAGGACAGATGATGGCAGAGAGGGAGAAGTAGAAGGGAGGGAGAGATGGGGAAGAAAAGGAGGGAGAGAAAAGAAGGGAGGAAAAGGAAGGGAGAGAGGCAGGAAGAGCAGGAAGAACGAAAGGAAGTAGGAGAAAGGCAGAAGAGGAGGGAACTGAAAGGAGATGTATGGGTAACTGGAAGGGATCTAAACTCATGATGGCAATCCTTGATCCCCTTTATCCTCCCCACCTGGCCTAGACTCCCATGTTCTCTCACATTTGGGTTTTTGCATATGATGTTCTCTGTCTAAAACTGATTAACCCACGCTCTTTGTCCACTCATCATTCAGGTATCAGCTGAATCTCACTTTCACAGGGAGGCCTGTCCCTGAACCTCTTTATCTGTTAGGATAAGCTTCAGCTGCAAGTAACAGAAGCTTATATAATAGTGATTTAAACAATGTAGAGGTGTATTTCTCACTCAGGCAAATGCCCAGAAGTAGACAGTACAGGGTTGGTGTTTGACCATTTTCCTCCAAGAACCTCCGGAATCCAGGCTTCTTCTATCTTATTTCATCTTGAGTAGTCTAACTTCTCAAGGTCAGTTTGTGGTCCAAGATAAAGTGGTTCTGCTCTGGTTCCACTTATTATACGCATGTTCCAGCTGGCAGAAGAGTTGAGAGGGAAAAGAAGGACATGTCTCCTCCCTTTAAGGGAACTTCCTAGAAGTTATGTGCTCCATTTCCACATACATCTGTTGGCCAAAACTTAGTGGTCATAGCTAGCTGTAAGGAAGTATGGGAAATGTTATCTTTATCCTAAGTAACCATTTTATCCTAAATGGTCAGATAAAATTTGGGGTTTTGACTATTAATAAAGGAAAGGATATTGGGACACAGCCCCTATGAGTCTCTGCCAGAACCCCAATCTAAATGTGGTTCTCCTCGGATTTGATTCCATACCTTCCTCTGCCCCTCCTTCAAAAACCCATGCCAGCTGTACTTGCTCAGAGTCTATTTCCGCTACTAGACTTTTGAGTTACATGATGGCAGTGATAAGACCAGTTTTGTTCTTCTCTTTGTTTTTAATGCCTAAGCACACAGTACTACTAAACAGATATTTGTTGAATGGATGAATGAATGAAAAATGCCTTTCATATGGGTGTCCATAGCACTGGGGCATACTTAGGCCACAGCAAACACTTGGTTGCAAGGTGTGTGTTGTGTGTGTACACATGTAAATTTTTGTTTTTATTGGGGTATGTCTCTCCAGGGAATGTCCATTCTAATCTTCCTGGAACGTTTTTGCATTGCAGTATTTTTAAAATTGGGAGTTTATATTAAAAAATAATGCATGGATATCACTTAAACTTTAACAATAAAGACATTTTACTGTAAAATATGAAGCTCTCTGGGGTAGATTAGATTACTGGATCGAATTCTTCACAACATCCTCCCTACGCCTTGACTTTGGGGCTTGGACATGTGACCGGCTTCAGCCAATGATATATTAGCACAAATGAAGCAAGCAGCACATTGAAATATACTTGTGCTGTTGTGCTTTCCCTCTTGTGTCTCTGCCATCAATCTAAGAAGAGCTTCCCTTGGAAATGACTACCTCTCAGTTGGCCCATGACCAGCAGACTTAAACCCAGCCTTTAGCAGAGCTTCCAGTGAAGTCCAGGCCAGATTAGCCAAGTCATAGCCAATTTGCAGGTATGTGAGTAAGAACTGCTTTAAGTCACTGAGGTTTGGGGTTATTTGTTATGGTAGCAATAGCTAAATAATGCAATCCCCTTCCTCTCTCTCACTCCGTTTCTATTTCCTAAAAGTATATAATTGTGTTTATGTACTCTCAGATCTTCATTCTGCTTGTGAGCATTAATTTTTGCGCCTGTAATCACCTCTGTGACTAAACTATGAACTTCTTAAAACCTGGGATGGGGTCTTTTTCATTACTACCTTTACTCCTTGAAAGTACTATAGAGTAGGAATACAGGTTTTGGCATGTATCATTTCTTCTCAGTAACACACTAGTTATGTGACCCTGGCTAAACTATGTGACCTTTCTCTGCTTCATTTTTCTTATCTGTAAATTAAGGATATTAAAATCTACCCAACATGATTTTAGAAAGAATTCTATTCGATAGCTGTAAATCTCCTAGCAGGGTCCCTGACATAGAGTATGCATTAAAGAACTGGCATCTTTCACAGTATGTACAGAACACATACATGTTGCTGCTTAAGTAGATGCACCTGAGATAAATAAAGAGCTGATGTGGACAATGAGGTGTTTCAGGGACCCCTAGAGATGGAAGTCACTGTCTACCCTTGAAGATTCTCCCGATCTTGTCACTGTCCTTTGTTTTGAGCTCATCTAATCTCAAG
Source organism: Mormoops blainvillei (assembly GCA_004026545.1). Lineage (NCBI taxonomy): Eukaryota > Metazoa > Chordata > Mammalia > Chiroptera > Mormoopidae > Mormoops > Mormoops blainvillei. The sequence continues at coordinate 14,696 of PVJD01015951.1, read as the reverse complement.
GCCCAGTTTCATGGGAAGACAAGCAGCTTGTCCTTTGTATGACAGCTGGTGGAGTAGAAAATGCATATTTGTCCAACAGTCAGGAGCCTTAGGCTGTGGGGGCTGCCTCAGTCCTTTGGGCAAACTACTCAGTTGCCATTGCCTGAGTCCAACACCAATCCATGAGCCATGGTAATATTATAATCCCCATTTTTCAGATGAGAAAATTGAGCCATGGAAAGATTTGATGACTTACCAAAAAAATACAACATGAATTACTGGGAGAGACAAGAGTGGAATCTTAACCTATAGTGCTTTCCTGCTATAGTACACTGCCTCCCAGACTGTCAGGAAAATGATGTAATCCGACCCAAGATTTCTCCTCTGGAAGCTTCCCCCAGCCCGTCTATCTTAAGATAAAAACAACCACAAATTCAGTTTACATCTTTTACTCCCTAGCCCATTTGAGCCAAGGCTGAATGGTGCCAATTTGCCTATGGTGGTTTTTATGATGTGGGTTGGGATCACTGGGGACTGTTCTGAAACCATCAAATTCATTTCAATTAGAAGTGTAACTTAATGTCCAATTTTCAAACCAGATTCCCTAGGTAAAAGAAGGCCATTTTGTTTGCTAAGCTGCGTCATCTTGATGAACACTATTTCTGGGTACCAATTATGCCCAGTTGTGTGCCCTGGATGGGACATTTTCTCCAGGTTAATAGGAGGTGCAACTCAATCAAAAGAGGGGTGGGAGAGTCAACATGGAAAATGGGGGGATGTGTGAAATTTGAACCAGTGTAGATCAATTCCAGAACATTGCCCAGGGATTCCTAAAGAGAACCCAGGGAAAAATAAATACATCTCCTCCTTATTAACACTCCAAGCCCTTAAATGAGTCCTGATGTTAATCCCTAAGAGATGCCTAAATGCCTATTTCAAATTGCTGCCCCACTTGTCTTATAAAACAACTTGTACTTCTTTTTATTCTCTCCATGTTCAAAAATAAAGGAAATTCCTTTTGCAGTCTAGGGCCAAGGAACAACCCAGGCCTGGCTTTGATTACTGAAAGCTGGAGAATTTTGAGTGAAAGCTGCAGCCGGCTGCCAGCCTTGTTATTAGCAATAAGCATCAAGCCATTCTCGGGAGAGCAGGGGCCTTTTGAGAATGTCAGACAGCAGCTTGCACCTCCCCTCTACAGCACCTGCAGTCACCGCTGGAGGTACAAGCCTGTCCAGAACTCCATTTCCCCTTGGCTGAATCAGCAGCCATAATCAACAGAGAAATAGGCTCTTACATTTATAAAATATCTACCTACAAGCAACTCAAATTGCCATGCTCCTGTTTAAGATTCCACAATGGCTCCCCATTGTCCTTCAGAGTAAGTCCAAAAGCCTGGGCTTATTGTTCCAGGTCTTGTGACAACAGAGCCCGCCATAGTTATGCAGAAGCTTTTCTCTTTTCTTTATTTTTTTTAAATGGCTTTCCAGGCTACACATTCTTCAGCATCCTACAAGGGTTATTATGGAAAGACTCCCAAAGCTGGAAGGCTTGGTTCAAACCCCAGCTACAGGACAGGGACAGGCAAGTTACTCACCCTGCCCAGGACTCAGTTCCTTGGTCCTATATAAAATGACACATGATGCATTCAGTGCAGGTGATCTGACCTAGCATGTCCTTTGAGGATCTGATATCTTACATTTCTTTCCTCTCTGTCAATTGTCCTTTCCAATCTTTTTCTTCCCTTCTTGCTAGAAAAACTAAGATGCTCACTTCCCAACCTATCTTTCAGCTGACAGTTGCCAAGTGATGCAGTTCTGGCCAATAAGACATGAGGAGGTCTGCTGCTGTTGCAGATGGCTGTGGCACCTCATCTCACATGACCTCAGCCTACCTCTGATCAGCCGCAGCTGCAATGGACAGTGCCGAGTTGTTTGGAGTCACGCAGTGCAGACTACATTCAACTTCAAGTGTGCACTGTGCATCTTCCTGATCCCTGCTTCATGGTTTCTTTGACACTGTGTAAGCTTACTGGGCCTGTACACAAGCAAAGCCTGGAGGTATGGGATTCATGCCCTTGAGGTTCACCCTTAACCAGTGGGGAACAGTGCTTGGTTGGTGATGTTCTACCAGTCTTTTAGAAGTGCCAGTCTAGGAGGGATCATGTATACTTCTCTGGATGTCCAGGTGGAACTGAGCCCCTCTTGCCTAAGGTTGTAAACTCCTTAGCACACCCTTATATCGTCTTTTTTTCCCTTTCCTCTCTCACTCTCTGTGTTTCTTCTTCTGCTTCCAGGGATCAGTTGTCAAATAAACTATGTGCACTCATGTCTTTTGGGGGAGCTCTGCTTTTGGAGCAACCCAAACTAACATAGCTGGAATTGCCTTTCCTCTGTTTTCTATCTTAAGTGCAGATACAGATGTGATGGCTGGAATTAAGCAGCCATTTTAGGACCAGCCTGAGAGAAAGGCTAAGGAAGTAGAAATGTCATCTCTGACATATCTGAGTGACTGAACCAACACCATCAACTGCCAACTTGTAGATTTCTTGTTATATGAAACTAACCTCTATTTACTTTAGGTATTGCTACTTGGATATCTTCTTCTGGCAACCGAACACAATCCTAACAGATGCATTAATTATGCTGCAATATACTACTTTTAATCTATGTGTCTTTGTCCGTGTCCATATTCTTCCATTTATTGCAATCACCCTCTCCATATCTTTTTGTTGCTCTAAATTGTCTTTTCCTTTCATGAACTAGATCAATACTCTCTTCCTCCTAACTCCTTCCCTCAAAAGAACTATGGTATTTTGCTTTCTATAAGATTAGTTAGTAGCTTTGTATATGTAGAGAAAAATGCAATCCTGTGTTCACCACTAGGTAATGTTGGGGTTGCTGCAAATTGTTTCTTAGGCTGATCTCACCTCAAGTAAGAATTTCTCAAAGGCAGGCCCTGCATTCTCTAGTGTCTTCTACAGCATTCTGTACATGATAAAAGGGCCTTGTGAAAATACAGTGGAATCATATGACAAACACATTTTACCTGAGCAAATTAAACTGTGTCTCTGTGCATGTATATGTGTGAGTGAGAATAACAATGTAAGTGTTGTAGGTGAGTCTACATTGATTGCCTGGAGTGGGAGAAAACTTTCCCTTGGTCATCTTTGCTTCTTTTTGCATGTTTCTCTCTCTTCCAACGTGACAGTCTCCTTCCACTGAGTATAACTTTAATATGAAAAGTGACATACTTTTTTTCATATAACATGCCCATCCAATGTAAGCCAACTGTTTTATCTGGTGTATCATGAAAAAAAGATGATCAATGAAGGGATAGTGAATGATTTTGATCACACATGATCTTACCAACTAACTTACATACCTTGAGCTCCATGCAAGGCTATGACCTCACTTTTCTCATTTCCCGAGCCCCCTCTTTTTTCATTACACCCCTTTCCCCAGGTTGTTTCCTCCACTCCCAACCTTGGCCCCTCTTCTAAGCCCAGATCCACGTTATCATGGCTGTGCTGCTGTTTCCGCATGGCCTTGGCCCCTAAGAATCAGACATGCAAAAAAAACTTGTTCAACTACTGTCTCATCTCATCCATGGGCCCACCTCAACCACCCTGTGAATAACCGTGTAATCACTTGGTTTTCCCTCCACAGTTTGGTTCAAATTGAGTGGCCCTGTTAATGTTTTCACCAGTCCTGCCCAAGACTGAGCCCTCAAAACTTCTCATCAGGGCTATAGAAATAGCTTCCTAACTGGTTTCCTTGTCCTCCATCTCACCATATATCACACCATCCTATATACTGCCAATGAACTACCCATCTATTGATTAATAGGTGACCCTGAGCAAAACATTCTCTGGCCAGATAACATTCAGTGACTTTCTTTCTCCCACAGAATAAAATTCAGATTGCTTCTTTATTTTATTTTATTTTCTAGCTAAAATAAACAATCCACTATTATGAGAATATGCCTTAGAGTCATAGACCTCTATATTTGGCATATGTTGTCCCTTTTTCATACCCTCTCCTCCTCCATAGAATACCACTCTGCCATTTCAACCTTTGGATGTTTTCCTGTCCTTCAAATGTCACATCCTGCCCCAAAGACTTTCTAGATACTGTCAATCAAAATTTACATTTTCTCTCCCTTTCATTGAGAAAGGGAATATGTACTCCCAGCATTTATTAGACATTCTCTTGCTTTGTATTTATTTACTTATGTGGACTCTCTTCTCTACTAAGGTGTTACCACTTTGGTATATCCCACTACATGAAGCACTGACCCTTGTATATATAATGTTACAATACAATAATAATCATAGTTAATGATTATTGTACACTCACCAAGTGCCAGTCACTGTGCTAACCTCATTCCCAGCATTAACTTACTGAGTTTTCACAACCACCTGAGAAGTTGTCTGATATCCCATTTTTCAGATGAGGAAAGCAAAACCCAGGGATGAGCCACTAGCCCAAGTAACCACAACTTAGGAAGTGACAGAGCTGTGGTTCCATCCTTGGATTCCTTCCCTGCAAGGCCCAAGTGCAATAACTACTCTCTTCTGTGAGTCATGGATTTTAATCTGTAGGAGGAATGAATTTCATGAAGATTTACAGAGGAAGCATTTTACCAGGAATCAAACTGTCTGGGCCCTGGTACCAGCTCTGCTGGTTACTTTGCTATACAAACTCTACTGAATGGATTCACAGCTCTGAGTTTCAAAATCCACATTTACAAGTTTAGGATAAAAATAACTGTAGTCCTCCTCACCTGAAGAGACTTTCATGGGGATGGCATGAGCTAGAATATGTAAAAGCCATTTGTTAACAGTGAGCATGGCAGCTATGGGGCCTTACAACTCTGATGAGAGGCCTGTGGAGAGAGAGGAGAGGAATGGTGTGGTGGCGATGGTGTGGAGACCAATACTGGGTCTCAGTGACTCCGAGCTGCAAAGCAATTTCAAATATTTGAATTATCAGTGTGGAGAAGGTCAAGGATTATTGCCTCAACCAGTTACTTTTGAGTATATTTTACTTTACAAGAGTGCTACATCATACAAGTCTGTCTAAATAAATTTAAAAGTGCTCTTTAATAGCTATACAGTAAAAATTCTAAGTGACATGAAACCATTGTGTTATGGTTTAAATGGTGTCATATTTTTCCTGATTGGTACATAAAATATTGGTAGGTACCCTTGCCAAAAAGGAATAATATAAGAGGCATGAGAACATGTAATGGGGCACTTGATCCTGTTTTGGACATCAAGGAGGGCTTCCCCAAGGAAGTGACATTAAGTTAAGGACCATGCAAGGAAAAAAGGTGCATTTCACAAGATGCATAGCTGATAACTCAGTCATGGTGGACATAAGCAAAGAAGCTATATGGACTCATTTCCTGGGCCACATCATTATAAGTTTGGGTTTGAACAAAAGAGTCCCTCAGCCCAAGGACAACACATCTTCTAAGTTATCAAAGCACAGTTTGCAGGTGGCCTTCTTCCTCCTCTGGGAAGTTAGAAGACTGGTGCAAGCAAAACTTGAGTAAGTGCTTGTGTGTTTCCTTTTGTGCTCTTGTACCAAAATTGTAAGGCAGAATGAAGATTTTCCTGAGCATCTCCTTACCTCTCTTCTTAAGAGACCTATCTCCATCTTCCTATTAAAGAACCCCCTTTCTTCTTATGTACTAAATTCAGACAGATGACAAGGCTATAAAGAATACAATAATCCTTGGTTAAAGTGGTAACTCATCATAACCTGAGATATAACTACCATGCAGGGTATTTTCATTTGAATAGGGAACCCTTGACAAATAGAAAATCACCTCTATAAAGAACTGAATATATAATGGTGGAATTTTAGGCACCCTTTAGATTGGCAAGTAAAGTTTTTACTATAATGAGGCAGTTCTAACAGTGCCTTTTTTGTAAGGCAATCCAGAAATGGTTCTTTAACCAGGAAATTGGGTATCAGAGATGTGATGTAATCTGCCCAAGTTCACTCAGCTAACTGGTAGCAGAGTTTGGAATAGTTCTACCCTTCTGCCTCTACCCCAGGGTGACATGAATGAGACCAAAAATATGAAAGATCCCTCCTGTTAATACCATGAACTCATGAAGTTTCTCTTGGCAGTCTGATGGATTAAGAGGTCAGCAAATGGAGGTCAAGGGCTGATGGGCTCAGGAAATTGTTCAGTGTAAGACCACCCCTAAGAGTGGTTCTAGCACAGCTGTCTTCCCTCTAGACCAACTCCATGATTCCAAAGGGTGAGGTCTCAGTTGGTAACATCCTGAGAGTCTTCCCAGCCCAAGCTGTAGCCAAAAGGCTCTGGCAGAGATGCAGCTGGAGCAGTGGCTTCAAGAAACAAAAGGTCTGCTTCAGAACTGGAGGGCCCGCAACATTCAGGCTTTGAACATCCAAGAGTGGGGCAGAAATACTGTGGAGGAAGTGGTCATTTTTCTCTGGCCATGGTGCTAAGCAGTCCAGGAAAAATCCTTTGTCTTCTCTGAGGCTCAGTTTCTCAGACAAATGGAGGCAAGTGTTTCTTTACCTACCCGAAAGGGTTGTCATGAGGTGCCACAGGGAAAACTTCCTAAATGTGCCACATAAATGCATGATGATGATGATGAAAAAGAAAAACTTCTTGTAGAGCACACAGTGCCTTGATGGAAGGAGCTTGTATTTCTTCTTACTGCTGTAACAAATTACCATAAACGTGGTGGCTTAAAATAACACATTTATTCTCTTCCAGTTATGGAGGACAGGTGTCTGAAACAAGTCTCCCTAGGCTTAAGTTAAGGTGTTGGCAATGATGGTTTCTTCTGGCGAGTCTATGGGATCTATTTCCTTGCCTTTTCCAGCTTCTAGAGATCACCTACATTCCTTGGTTTGTCCCCATCCTTACATCAATCACTGCAGCCTCTTGCTTCCATCATTACATCTCCTGTTATTGACTCTGATTTCCTGTCTCCCTTATATAAGAATCCCTGTGATTACAGTGGACCTACCCAAATAACCCTGGGTAGTCTCCCCATATCACAGTCTTTAACGTAATCATGTCTGCAAAGTCACTTTTGCCGTATTAGGTAACATTCACAGGTTCTGAGGATTGGGACATGGACATCTTTGGGGGCCATTCTTCAGCCTGTCACAAGGTCTGTTCTTCCCTCTCTAACAGAGCTGCTTCCTGTATCATCCCCAGAATGATTCCTAGCACACCCTGCCACTGTCCTTACCATACCCCTTCTATACTTAACATTTTTGTATATGAGGATTAACTTCCAACTGCTGGCACTAAAATCTTTGCCCGAGGTCTTTTGGCCACTTGACCCTGCTCTGCCTGTGTCTATAACCAAAGGGAGGAACCAGAGAAACAATGTCCCCCACGCCTTTGCCTCCCTAACCTGGGAGCAGGCCTTAACAGGAAACCCAACTTTCTTGCTTCTTAGTTGGGATAACTGAGGTGTGACCTATACTGCCTCTGAGACGTCCACACAGGAATTGCCCTCCAGTTACCCACAGTGGTAACGAATCTGATGACATTCCTTTTGTTGACTGCTTTCCCTGCCCTCTCTCTTACCTCACTCTCCCACTGGTATGTCCTAGAATTAATCCCAAATAAAATTCTTGCACTCAAATCTTGCCTCTAAACTAAGACATGCCATCTTGCAAATATTTCTTCCGAGCTCTGTTCATGCAATTCTCCCACCCAGAATGTCCCTTTTCCTCTCATGCCCATCTGCTCATCTTTCTATGCTTTATTCATTCTTGAGATCTTCCCCTGCACTTCAGTGCCTGCCAGTCTTTCCTTTCTGCCAGTGCCAAGTGGTCACAATAGGTTGTTATCTGTATCAAGTAATCCAGAGAGAGAGTGCAACCTAAAGTTAAGACAATAGATTCTGAAGCTAGAATATACAGATCCAAAACCTTTTCTACCACTTACTAGCTGAGTGGTGGTAAAGGAGGTTACTTACTTGACCTCTCTAAACCTCAGCTTGGGGGTGGTAATCAAACCTATCTCCCAAGCTCACTGTGAGAAATTAATGCTAGCATAGCAGTCTTCTTGGAACTATGCTTGGCACATAGCAAGCAGCCAATAATAAGTGGTGGTTATTATTGGTCACTTTAACAAGTTAGTATACAGTGCACTTTTAGCAATGCACAAACCTCTTTCGTATACATATATCAAATTGATAAACAATTTTGTTGAGAGCTCAATGTCATTTTCTCCTCTGGAATATAAACTCTTTGAGAGCAGGTACCAATATGTGTTTATCTCTGCTTATTCCCAGCACCTGAAGTGGTAAATTGGTGTTTGATAGTACTTTAAAATAAATATTATGCCTAAAGAACAGAAGAAGAAAGGATAAGCATCTGAAAATGATGGGAGGAGGGGACCACATGGAGAAAGACAATTAGTTACTTTGTAGTTCTTCTTGGAGCTCATCAGATGCAGGAAAGGGCAGGCCAAGTGGGGTAAGCCAGGAGGATCTGAGCAGCCAGGAAGCCCTAGGCAGCACTGAGAACAAATTTTGCCTCTGCATCTGTGATAGACAGGGATGCGCTGCTCAGATCCCTCTTCAAGGAAGTTCTTGCTGCCCGGCTGCAAGGAGAGTGGTCAGCAGTAGCCTCCAGCTATCAGCTCTTTGGGGAGCACCTCAGCTGCAGAAAGCTGTCTGACCGAAGATCATACCTTTCCCTGGGATGGGCCACTTCCCACAACTGAACATAGGGGGAATGTAAAGCATCAGCCGTTTCTGCCCAAAATGAGACTTTCTACAGGCAATCCTGCCCCAGAGCACTCCACTGGGTTGGCCAAGACTTAGGCACGCACGACAGCTTGACCCCTCTTCCCCACTCCTGCTTTCTTCCCCTCTCTTCCACAGGTGTTGATCTTGAACAAACATCTTACCCTATAAATTCCAATTCTGCTTCCAGAGAGCACAACCTGTGACAAGAACAAAGACTTGACCTCCTTCCAAGTTCAAGTTAATGCTTAAGGCTCTCTTTGGAAGTTCAGGGACCCAGAACCACCTTGTTGTTTTCCTCTCTGGCAGTTTAACTCCACAGTGATGTTAAGTGTCCTGACTTAAGCCTGAGAATGTTCTGAGCTCACTTGTCCTGTGGTCCAGACAAAGGAGAGTTGTTTATCTTTCAACTTCACTTAGAACAGTAAATAAAAAACCTCATTAATTCAGACTGTTCTTATTTGGAATTTGTGATGATCCAGAGAGGGGCCCAGTGGGTGTTTGTTTACTTTTGTATTATCAGGGAAAAAGAGCTCATCAAGCAAATGGAGAATGTGAGCACGATTATAAGGGAACCATTTCAACAATTTTAAGGAGAAGGGAAAAAACCCTTCTCTCACTTTAAAAGCACCAGCTTACATGCAAAAAATTCATGTGAAATTCTTACCCATTTATTAATGATATCAAAATACTTTTAAAGCAACCTGTTGGTTGTCTAGTTGACATCACTCTATTAATTTAAATTCAATTTGACATTTGTTAAGCTCCTATTTCCTGCAGAACATGAGGTAGATCCTGTGGAATATACCAAGATGAAAACAATGTAATCTCTACTCACAATGACTTTACAACCATAGTGGATGCTATCACCACATTAAAAAAAATGTTTTGCATTTCTTCTTAAGTATTTAAAAATGTTTCATAAATATCTAGCCTCAGTCTCAAGTTTTGTATGTGCTAGTTATGCAGTAAGTACTTGTTACTTACTCTTAAAAGAGTAACTCTCAGTCATATTGATCTCCCCCAGTTACTGGTCACCCAACACCTGCAGAATTTGGTCCCTAGAGCCCCAGCAGGTTGTATGTTCGCTGCTGTGGCACTATGGCTCGCTCACTCTCACAAGGCTGTATACATCACAGAGAAAATCCTCACCCACAACAATCAGCTGTGATCTCAATCTTTTGGAAAAAAGACCCTGTTTAAAATGGCAGTCCTGACCTTGGCTCAGTGAGCTTCACAGGGACAGAGCTGGCTGGGTTTCTGGCCTGCGGCTCAGCCTGCAGGCATCCAGAACTTCCAGACAATTACCATTCCCCTGGAATTGCCCACTCCTGATTGCTATTGGTTAATTAAAGAAATCTAGGCTCCAGACTATATTACCCACCCATATGTCACATCTGATGTAACTAACGAGTTCTCAGCAGAATAGGGTTGTGTGTGTGTGTGGCAACATTGTTAAATTTGATGCGCTATGCTTCTCTCTACAGAGAAGGGTTCCCTTTCTCCCCTGTGACTTTTCAGCCGCTGTGCAAATGCTTGAGCTCTGCCAGCTGTAATTCTGCAAATTTCCTAGCGTCACCCACGAGGTTTTTACCTTAGTTGTGCCACCTCAATTTTTTTGCACTTACTAAATCCTCATCCTAAGAGCCTCAAACACTTCCTAAATTCTGTAACTGTTACCATTCTAGGGAGACAATCCTCTCCTTTTCTGGCAGCGTAGACTACTAATATCGTTGGTCTAAGGAGACTCCCTTGGTAAGAATTGAGTTTGTTCTGTTTAATTGAATTCAACAAGAGTCTGGCACTAACTAAGGTGCTTTGGGGACAGTAAACAGAGATAAGGTCCCTGCACTCAAGATGTGGTCTTGTTAGAGAAATAATATAAGATTCCTATAGCATTTGAAGAACAATGTATTTCATTCATTCATTCAACAGATATTTATTGAGCATTGGTATTAGTTAAGGTAAAGGCTATGGCACTGTGACAAAAAGCAGTGGCTTACAAAACAGGGGAATTCATTTGTCTTTCATGTAACAGTTGTAAGGTCAGTGGTTCAGATTTTCAGGTTAGCTCAGCTCTATGTTGTTCTCATGCTCTGCCACCCACTAGGCTATTGCTCTCATCTCTAAGCTAAAAGCCTGGATATAGCCTGTGGAAAGGTAAAGGGGAATTTCAGGGCAAATAGTTTTTAAAGCAAGTGAGGTAAAGTTCATACACATCTTCCACTTTCATTCCAGTGGGGAAAACTTAATTGCATGGCCACATCTAGCTGCAAAAGAAGTTAGAGATGTCATCTTTCCTGGGGTTCCGTGTGTCCAGGAGGAATGGGAAAACTGATTTGGAGAAGCAACCAACAGTGCCCCATAAGCACCTACTATATGCCAGAGACTTACAGATCTCATGGTTACAGTAGTGATTAAGAAGACATAGCTGCTGATCTTGGAGAGCTAAGATTCCTGGGAGAAAGAAAACAATAAAATAACTCCTTATATAGTTGTGAAGCAGGATGGAACCCAGATCTCATACCACCAGGGCCTGTGCTCTTAAGCATTATGCTCTTAGGAGCCTGGACTGGAAAACGATGTCTTTTCAAACACTCTTATGCATAACGTTTGCCAAAGACTTCCCACAGATCACAATAAAATCCAGATCTTTTTAGCACCACCCTGGAAGAGTGGTCCCTGCCTGCCTACCTAAGTTAGTTCCCTGGTAAGATTACCCTTGAACCCTTGGATTCAGTTATGAGGAACTACTTGTAGCTCCTGAAAGCAGACAGTCCTTTCATCTTTCTATGCCTTTGCCCAAGTTCTTCCCTCTGTCTGTAATGCCCTCCTATGAACAATGTCTTGTACCCTCTTACTACTACACTTACCAGCCCAGATGGCCTTGAAGTCCAAGCAATTATACTTACTGCTTCCATAGTCCTCCCATTATATCTGCTGCTTGTCTTTGTAAGGCATGGGCCTTTGTGTAAAGTGGTGGGAAACACTCATCCTTGGCAATTAGACAGATCCGAGTCCAAATTCTACCTTTACCATTCATTTAGCTATGTAACCTTGTGGAGGTATAAAATTTCCCGCTACCTGGAGACAATGCTGTAAAGGGGAATGGGCTTGGTTAAAACTGGGTTTCTTTATGCAGTGCCTAGAAAAGAGCAGACAGATGCTCAGCAAAGGGAAATTACTCTATTGCCATCATTTATCTGTCTCCCCTATGAGACAGTGAGACCCTGAGGCAATAACTCAACACTTTGGGGTCCCAGAGTATGGAGCAAAGGAGGTGCTGGTTACATGTCTGTGAAATGAGTAGATGGCTTAATTCTGTCAATTCAAATTAAGATTTGAATTTATTACTTTTACTATGTCTTTCAGAGGATATTTTTAAAGGACCATAGGAAGATGGGAATGTTGAATGTAAAGAAATGACTTTGCAGTGGAATTTCAGATAAGCTACTTTGGAACAAAAGAACCTGGGTTCTTACAAAATCCAGACACTAGCCAGCTTCCCCTTCCAGCTATTGCTGAGTCCTGTCTTATTCATGCAACCAACATCCATCTCTCTCAAAAGATCCTGCCCTTTTCCCCACCAGGGAAGGGCCTGTTCCCAGTAAAAGGGTGGAAATATATCAGGATAATTAATTTACATGGAACTTTGAAGCACTGGGGCAGGACAATTGTGAGATGAACTAGAACACCTGGGTGTTCTGCTATCTGTGTCTCTTGCCAGCTGTGTGACTTTAGCCAAGATCCCTCTAGTCTCCGAGCTTTATTATTCACTCATTTGTAAACTAAAGTGGCTTATTATGACAGCTGGTATCGAAAGTCCAATGGACATCTCTGGTCCAACAACGAGGCTGGGTTTTAATACAAAGAAGCATCCACAACTTAGCCCATTTCTCAAAGGGCAACAACTGGCACACTAAGAAACCAAGTGTCTTTGACTGCTATGTTTGCTCAGAAACACTAAGGACACTTCAGAGACTGCAATCTCCCACAGCCCAGACCCACAAAGTAGCAGTTCAGCTCTGCTCTGCCCTGCTCTATGGGCCTCTTCTCCTCTCAAACCCCTCTGATGGCTCTGGCCAAGGCCAGGGGTCTCTGGCCATGAGTCTTGCTCTTACATCTTGTCCAGGCCCAGCACTGCCTCCCTAACCCATTCTCTGTCAGCAGACTCTGTCCTCCTCTCCTGCAACTCTTTGTTCAGGCCCATGTCAGCCTTGCTAATTATTATTCAATCCAAACACTTCCGTCATTCTGGCATTTTCATTGATTCAAATTAAGAGTCAGTAATAATTAATGCAAGCTGTTCCCCCATACTCATCCCCTGACTGATGGATTCTCAGTGTCAAAACATTAACCTTTAGGTTTGGAACCTTGATGCATTCAAACCCCATAAGCACCTGATAAGCAAGCAAACTATAGAACCTTTCCCTAAATCAGCTCTATCTCACCAGCCCTCATTTATCTATGCAAATAGATATTTATCTTGGGAAAGAAAACAAACATATTCAAAAAGACACATACACAGAGAACCTACATGCCCATCACTGCAGAGGTGGAATTTGGAAAGCATTAAGCAGTTCTTATGCCCCACCTGAATAGGATTGAAGGCACTCAACTGAATTCCTGGAATAAACCCTATGAGGCAATATGGAGACCCCCTTAGGGATTCTGTCAGACCCAGGAAGAAGGACCAGGCTCTTTTGAGCATGAATGAAGTGTTCCAGCTAGCTATTGCTGGGTTTCCAACTACCTTATCATTACCGGCTTAAAACATCAGCAATAAGTTATTTGCTCACAATTCTGCAATTTGAACAGGGTTAGGTGGGGAAGGATCACCTCTAATTCATGCAGCGTCATCCGGGGCGGCTCCACTGGGTGTGAAAGATCTACTTCCAAGATGGCTCACTCATGTGGCTGGCAAGTGGAAGCTCAGCAGGGGCTGTGGTCAAGAGCCTCAGTTCTCCTCCATGTGGCCTCTCCATATGGCTTGGACTTCTCCCAGCATGGCAGCTAGGTTCTGAGAGGGTGTGTATAAGAGTGCATTCTCCAATGTGCAAACAATTGTTAAGCTTCTGCCTGCTTCATGTTTGCGAGTGTCCCATTGGCCAAAGCCAGTCACATGGCCAATTCCCAAGTTAATGTGGGAGGGGACTCCATAGAAGAGGCTATACCATGAGATATGGTTCATTGGGGGAGGGGAAAGAAAGACAAATATATGTTTTACCAGTTTGTAATTGAGGGGAAAACTCTAAAATTAACTTTCTTTAAACACAACAACTACATACCTTATCATTCTAATATGTTTTAACAAATGCTGTCCAATCATATCTTTCAAAGAAGGCAAAAGGCAGAGTCAGTTTATTTTTTTTCTAGTTTTCTCATTTATAATACTAAGGAGTCTGGTGGTTTTAGTATCTCCAAGGACCATTTTGATTCCAATGTCCTTTGACTCCTTAACCCAGAGACTCTGTTCTTTCTCTCAAATTCTCTATCAGCTCTTAATAGGAACATCTTTCTCATGCTGCAACCTCTAGATAGAGAGGAGATTAAAGTTGCTGGATATTTGAATTAAAACAAGACGTTCCCAAATGTATGAAATCAGAGAGTTCAAAAGGAGCCCAGCCATCACCTAGTCCAGTCCCTCACCTGAGAGGGGACAAAACTGAGGACCTCTCTCTTGGTGACTTCTGTCTCTTTTCCATGTCTCTCTGTCTTGTTCACTGTGTCTTTCTCTATTTGTTCTCTCTGCATCTCTCTGCCTGGTTTTTGGTCTCTTTCTCTGTGTGTTTCTCTCTCTCTCTCTCTCTCTCTCTCTCTCTCTCTCTCTCTCTCTCTCTCATCAATCTGTGTGACTCCTGCAATCTCATTTCCTTTATGTGAATCTCTGTCACTCCATGTTTCTCTCTCTATCTCATTGTACATGTGTGTATCTCTTGTCTCATCACTCTAATTTCTCTCT
>PVJD01015950.1:0-23034 GCA_004026545.1 Mormoops blainvillei | reverse complement strand
CAAAGGGCCGGGACCATTCCGCGAGGGAGGGACACTCACCCGAGCTGAATCCGCGCTCGTGGAAGGTCCAGGCTCCCAGAAAACGCGGAAGTGGCTGAACGGACTACGACTCCCAGAAGGCCTCAGGTCTGCCCGCCTACGACTCCCAGGTGCCCGTGCGGCAGTACGGCCCGAAGCGCTTACTTTTTCCGGACTGCGAACCTCGCGGTGACGTCATGAGCTCCGCCGGCGCTCTCAGATGGCTCCAGGCCAGGGCGGCGCATGTCCCGTCTGCGCTTGCGCAGGAGTTGGTGCAGCGTTGGGTGCGTGTGCTTTTCTGCACGCGGTGTACTGTGCAGTGTATTTCAAAGACGGAGTGGTTGTTTTTCAGATTGCTTGGTTTCTTGGGAGTATGATAGGGTTTATGGTGCGGGCGGGAGGCGTCGGGGAAAGTGCGGAGAAAGGCGTGGGGCGGGAAAGGGGGAGGCGGCGCCTGCTTTGGACAGTTCCTATGGGGCAGGGGGTGGGCCTTGGCGCTCACAGCCTCTGCGTGGCGGTTGGGTGCGTGCGCGGGTGGGATGGTTTCCGGTTTGCGGTTCTCGCCACGTGCTTCGGACCTGGGGGTCTGGACCCAGTGAGCGGTTATGCGCAGGCGTGGGTCCGTAACCACTGCGCGCGCCTTCTGCCTGTTGGAGTGGAAGGCGGACGCCGGGATGGAGGGCAGGTGAGATCCGTGAAAAGGAGGGCTGTCCGGGGTACACGCCCCCAAACTGAAAAACGGTGGGCCTCTCCAGGTCCGAGCTCTCAGCTCCCTCCTTCCAGCCCCCAAAGCGCCCCCTATCCTGCGTGTTATTTTCTGAGTTTCTGTTACGTCTTTCCCTCTGGAGGATTGAGAGTGAAGGGTATCTATTGTAAGGGTTGAATCCGGGTCATCAGACTCATTTGTTAATCATTTTCTGGGGCTTCCTTTGTGCCAGGCCACTGAGACACAGGCGGGTCAGACCCGGTTGGGGAGATAGGGATGACAAAGCTTGATGTGGAGGTACCCGAGTCAGGGGCTGCTGGAGCCCAGAGTTTACAAGTGAGTTGTAACCAGGACGTGGCGAGGAGGGGAGCAACAGCACTTAATGAGCAGTCACCGTGTGCCGGACACCGTGCCCTAGAGTTCCCACGCACCATCTGAGGTTCCTGATCTATGAAGTGGGGTTGGCAGGAATAGTACCTATTCGTAGAGTGTTTGTGAAGATAAAAGGGTTAACGTGGAAAGTGTGTATTAACCAGACAGCGAACTTTCGTTACCTTCATCTCATTTAATTCTCGTAATCGGGGACGGCTTCCTTTTCTGGGCCAGGCCTACGTTTTCTGTTAAAGCAGGGAGTGAGGTGGGCATTTCAAAACCTCAGGCAGATTTGCAGATAGCTTAAGTCAGTTCTCAGTTGGGGATTTTTGTCCCCCCAGAGACCTTTGGCAATGGCTGGGGATATTTTTGGTTGGCACAACTAGGGGGCAAGGGAAGGGTGTGTGACTGGTATGTGGTAGGTAGGGCCAGGGATGCCACTAAACACCATGTACAGGAGGCCCCCCCCCATAACCGAGTTCTTTGGCCAAAACAATAATATTGCCAAGGTTGGGGAACTCTGGTCTAAGTGGTATTCTGCTGAATCATGATCGCCTGCCCAAAAAATAGCATACAGATTCGGGTGTTTCTGTGTTGGTTTTAGTCTCCCGCTTTCAAAGTTTCTTTAATATGGAAGCGCATCTCAACATGACTCACATACTTTTGAGTGAGAAATTAGTACACAGAAGGTTACCCTCAAACTGGGCATCTCTGAAGAAAAGAGGATGTGAAAGTCAGTCTGCCCGCATGACTAAGCCCACTTCGTTGTGTGACCTTGAGTAAGTGGCTTAACCTTTCTGCGCCTTCCGCTCAATGGGGATGATAATAGCAATTGTTGGAAAACCTAAATGAGTTAATATATGTAAAGCATTGAGACAGGTGCTTGGCAATTTATAAGTGCTGTGAAGTGGGGGAGAGGTGCAGCGGTTTGGTTCCTCCTGTCAGTTATTTGGGGTAGCAGTAATCGGCAGTGCTGACAACTGGGCCCGTTTCACTAACCAGTGGGCACAGTTTGGGCAGATGTTTCTCCTGGATGCTCTGTGAACATTCTACATTTCACTCGTTGCAACACATTAAGTTGATATTCAAAAGGAAAAGCCTGTGTGTTGGTGTCAGGAAGGCAGACGACTGTCTCCAGCTTCTCAGCTACAGGGGAACGATCAAGTTCCTCAATCTGGTGCTTTTGACCTGGCCCCTGACGACTTTCTAGATTCATCTCACCACTGAACCTTGGCCAGGGCCCCCATTTTCCAGCTAAATAACTTTTTCTGCCAGGTGTTTGCATGTGCCGTCTCCTCTTCCTGAAGACTGTCGCTTGCCCCACCCTCCCCCATCACACTGATTTCAATTTCGCGGCCAGGTATCCACTTGTATGTACTTCCTCCAGGAAGCCTGCAGGATCCCTCCTCCCCTGCACTGGATTAACAAGCCCCTTGTGGGCTCTCACAGCCTCTGGTCCCTCACTTTGTCATAGGCCCTGTGACCTTGGACTGTGGTGGCCTCTGTCTGTTTCACCGTCTCTTTGGGTTGGGAACGCCTTGAGTGAGGGGTTTGGTTGGATTTGAACCTGGGACTCCAGCATCAGTGGACACAAGGCCTGGCATGGAGCAGGCGAGCTATTCAAGGCCCTTCCTGAGCTGCTTCTAGCTTACGTCTCTTGCCTCCCATCACCTGCGCCCCACTGAGTGCAAAGTTTAAGCAGGAAGCTGACTGTGGGGTGTGGTGATTAAGGACTGAGGCACCTAATTCAGACCCTGGGACTTCCATCCTCCTCGTGTGACTGGACACATTGCATTCGTCACCTGTAAGATGGAAGTAAGAATAGTATAGCCCCCATAGGGCTAGAGTGGTGGACCCCCCAGGAGACTTGACAGAAACTCTTCTGCTTGTCGCTACTGGTTTGGGAGGTACCGGCATCCGGTAGGTAGAGGCTAAGAATGTTAAGAAATCTCTTAACGAGCAGGACAGCCCTCACAGCAAAGAACTAACCTGTCCAAAGTGTCGGCCCCGAGGTTGAATGCTTGGGCCTCGTGGGCCGTAGTAGGTGCTCTGTAGATTAATATTAGTTGCTGTTACTGCCGGTACTTCAGCGCACAAGCTCTGGTGCCGCCCGCTCGCTGCCTGGGATGCCTGCTTCCTCCACTTGATGAGGGGGCTGAATACCTACTCATCTGTCAGGACCTATCCAGAAAAACCACCTCTTTGGGGAAGCCTTCCCTGACCTCTACCATCCTTGTCTCCAAAAGCGCTCTGAACCTGGTAGTGGAAAGAAGGTGCACATGCAAACATACAGGTTGGGGGAAAAATTCAGGCTTTTACACCCAAGTGACTGTGAGCACGTGATTTCTCTCGGTGCCTCTGTACTCTTATCCATGAGATCAGAGAGTGGCTTTGAGGATGAAATGGGCCAGCCCTGGGCAAATGTCTGATTAATGTCAGGACTCCCTTTTTATTAGTCAATAAAACCTAAAAGCTTAGTGTTTGTTCACATTGGGGGAAATGCCTAAGTATGTCCCTAATAAGCTTTGCTATGGAAAGAATAGGGACGAGCAAAATTATCTATCACGGAGAGATATAAGAAAAAGATGTTATGTGCTGTTTACATGAGGCTCACATGCACCAGCTAAAGATCAGAAAGCAGGAAAGTAAAAGGGTGGGACGAGATTACCAGGAAAATAACCCCAAGAAATCTAAGATTAGCTACATTAATGACGGAACAAAATAGATTTTGAGTTAAAAAAGCGCTATCAGAAATAACCAAGATGACAAAAAAAAAATTCTAAACTTGGATGCACCAAACAGCATAGTCTCAAAAGAAATGAAAGTAAAGTTCACAGGATGACAAGAAATTGACACATTCCAGTAGCATTGTGACATTTTATTATATCTCAATTAAGTAGGAAAAAAACTATAAAGCTATGGAAGATCTGACTGAGACCACCAACAGACTTGAACTAATGAACGGAAATGGAACCCTGTGCCCAGTGATTTGAGAACATAGGGTTAGCCAGGAACGTGTGGAACCTGTGCAGATGCTCTAGGCATCGCTGTTCAGTGTGGTGCCCGCTGGCCACATGTGACTAAGGACCATTGGAACTGTGCCTGCTCTGAATGGAGCCGTGCTGTGAGTGCAAAATACGCACCAGATTAGAAGACTTTATGTGGGAGGAGGATGTAAAAATACCTTAATACTTTTATCTTGATTGCATGTTGCAACGGTAGTATTTTGGATATATTGGGTTAAGAGTAATAGTAAAATTAATTGTACCTGTTTATTTTTACTTTATAAATGTGGCTAATAGGAAATTTAAAGTTACATCCATGACATACTGGACAGTCATTCTCTAGACCTCAAGTCTCGGCAAATAGTGAAGTCACCCTGCCTCATTCCCCGGATGAGGGACCTTAGCCCACAAGCTTCGTAAGTACTTAGGATCCAATAAATGAATTTTCCCATTAGCGTGTTATATGATTTAAGAAATTATTAAAACAATTTTCATACATCATTAAACTAGCTAAAACAAGGACTCTGAGTGGGTGTGGGTGGGTATATATTATAATCATCTTAAAACACTTTTGCTTGGGAGATCCCCAAACCACTCATTTTTAAGCTGACACCTGAAATTTTTCAACATTTCAAGTTTTTGGTGTTACCCGGAGGTAGAAAACATACCTTTTATAAGGTGATATGAGAGGAGGATTGGCTGTTAATGGAATATTCTGTGACAGGACTCAATTAAGTAGATTTTAGTTACCTTAGGGAATAACACACACCACATCTAATGGAGATCCTTCATTTTTACCTGGATATTTTATACAGCGTAGCCTGAGAAATGTGCTGAAAACATTCCAGCTCATTTTTTAAAAATCAGCTTCACCAACCTCTAATGCTTTGGTTCTGAATATGGAACACCCTGACGTGAGCCAGGCCTCACCTTAACTAAAATGAGTAGAAGACAAATACACAACGCCACGTAGGGAGTGTCGTGTGGACACTCGACTCGGGAGGCTTCTGCTGTGTTAGATAAAACCGGTTCTGTATCCCGAAACGTATTTCTTACTTTCTCGCGGTCGGGAAGTTTAGAGAGTGCCCTAGACCAGAAGCACAAGTTGATCTGGGGCATGTAGTTCAGAACCTCACAGATCCAGCCAGGAAGATAGTTACCTGATAGAAAAAACAGGTTTTGTTGGAAAAAAACCGCTTAGGTTTCTAACAGAGTTTATGTGGAAGGAGGGGTTGCTAGAGGCTTTGGTGTCCAGATGTGCCCCTTTGTCTGCCATGTGCTTACTGGAGAGTGTGGGTCTTGGAGAGTTTGTGACTTAGGTCAACCAAAGGTCCCCTCTGCCTCACCCTCTCCCTCTGAGCACTGATTCCCTCAGTCTGACTGAGAAAACAGAGCTGGACCAGGCACACGTTAGGACCCTGACAAGGAGGAAAGAGAACGAAGCAGCCCAGACTCCTGGGGGGAGACCCTCCTGGATGTTGAAGACCACAGTTGGCTCCTGAGGGATGTACAAGCACACTGGCAGCCAGAGCCTTCTATCTACAAGTGAAAATACAACTTACTATTATTATATTTTTACTATTAAAAAAAGAACAGTCCCAGTGTCACTTTGAAATGTGAGTGCACGCTCTATGAATTCGAATCATGTAACATGCATGAGAGTTGCCGCTAGTTTAGGACATCAGACAATTTTTTTTGAAAGCTTATGTAACTTTGGGAAACAAAAAATATATATAGTTGATGTTATTATACTTGTTTCATCTTTCAATAGTAGTGAAACACCCTGTTTTATTTTTTGAGGAGGTAACAAGAATACATTCTTACGCTTCCATACCTAGTCACATGATTATGCTACCAAATTCTTTTTTAAAAAAATCATTGTTCATGCCCTGGCTGCATGGCCCAGTTGGCTGGAGCATTGTCCCGTGCACTCAAGGGTTGTGGGTTGCAGATTTCATTCCCAGTTAGGGCACATACCTAGGTTATGGGTTCAGTCCCTGGTCAGGGTGCATACGGGAGGCAACCAGTCAATATTGCTCTTTCGCCACCCCATCGTCCTCTCTCTCTCTCAAAATCAGTGGAAACATGTCCTCAGGCAAGGATTAAAAGATAAAAAATCATTGTTCATAATTAAATTTTCATCATCCAAGAGCCTGACATACAGTGGCAGTGCGTCTTAAACCATAATCCTTGTAATTGCAACAAGAATTACCAAATGAGGAATAAGAACACAATACTCTGTTGAAATCTGCAGAACTCTCAGGCTGTAATATGCCTCTGTCATGTTTCTGGTGGAGTCGGAGGGCTCATTTTTACTGGGCTCTCCAGGAGACAAACCACTTTCGGTAGCAGCCTTTCCTGTCCCAGTGCGAGGAGGAGAAAGTATGAAAGTGAAAACCTGGATGTCCTCATACTGGCTGGTGTGTAACCAGCCCTCACTCCATTGGTGTCTCCACAAAAACCACCAGATGCATCTGACTCCTGTGGCTGGCCACCGCGGCGTGACTCAGACGAGGTCCCCACCCATACCATTCACAACTAAGGAACCAATTATTACAAGCCCTGCTTTTTTCAGCCCAGCAAACACATTCACAAATTGCTGCTGGGCCACCTCTTACCAGGATATTTCAAAGACTGGTCCTGGTCCCCAAATGACAGCCCCAGATCCCCCTGAAATTCCTGAAATGTTCTTGACAAGTGTCTTCTATCCGCGAACGGGGTGCAGTTCCACCATATCTGTTGGGGGGCTAGTTCCCTCTCATTTTGCTTAAAGGAGGGGGGGCATCTGGATCTAGAAGTGCCACTCACACGCCTGGTTAATGTTCTCTGAAGCAACTCTCTTTTGTTCTACCAGTAGGCAGTTCTTTCGCATGCCCATCCCAGAAAGGAGACTTTGCTATTGAAATTAGATTCTTGTTTCCTCGATGCTCCAAACTTTAAGGATTTTTTAAATCCCCAATCACATTCTGTCCTGCCCCCACATTTGACATTGGATCCTGAGCCTACTTGTGCAATGAGATAATTTTCTAGTTTATCTAAAAATATACTCGCCGATTTAGTGACAAGGACACCAGCCTGTAATGTGACTTTTTAGTGCCTTTTGAAGACATTGATTCTTATTCTTCAGCTTTGGCTTCAGAATGATCACTGGGACCAGTGTGGACCAGCACAAATCCTACTCACTGCTGTTCAGGGCACCCATTTCCTTCCAGCTTACACGCATCCCCTGATAGGAGCCTGAAGAACAGAGCTTCTGAACCCAACCCACTCCCTGCCATCTTCCCCCAGGATGGCCAGTTTTCAGCGTAAATATAGCGCCTTCTGTCTGAGGGGAAATTCAGAACAGGACCCGGCATGCATCAGCAGGAACCCATGAATCCCAGGAAAAGATCCCAGAATTCATTCTTCAGCCGCAGCCATAGGAAACCCTTCAGGGTCCACAAATCAGTCCATGTCTTTAACGGGCCTTTGGAAGAGCAGGAATTCAGACTCTCCCTGGTCCTTCTTCAGGAGCAATGCTGACACTGCCTCAGGCCTCAAGGCCAAGTTTCTTCGCAGAGGCAGAGACAGAGGGGCAGAGGCATTCTTCCCCTGCAGGTCACTCTTCACTTGTGAGGAACACCACGTTGCCTGTAGAGCACCTCGTCAGCCTCAGCACTGTTGACATCCTTTAGCTTGGTGGTGTGTGGGTGGAGCTGTCATGTATATTGTAGTGTAAGATGTTCAACAGCATCCTTGGCCTCTACCCACCAGGTGCCATCAACAACCCCGCCACCCCACCCCCGCCAGCCACACACACCAGTTGCGATCATCAAAAATGTCTAGACACGGCCAGATGTCCTGGGGGTGGGGGTAGGGTGGGGAAAATCTTCCCCCATTGAGAACCACCACCCTAGAGCAATCTTTTAAACACGTGGGGCAGATCACATCACTCTTGGGGTCTCTCGCTGTGACCCAGAAGACCGTTCCTGATCTAGCCCTAGGACCAGTTTCACCTCTTTTCTTACCCCTCTTCCCAGTATTCCCTCCCTCCTCACCTCAGGGCCTTTACACCTGCCGCGTTCCCTCTGCCAGAAACACTTCCCACAGCTGCATCCTCATCCTCTAGGCCTGGGTGCAAATGTCACCTCCCCAACTACCCTAGCTGAAATGCCTCCTCCTCCTGTCACTTTATTCTCCACCCACTTGCCTCCTCTACTCTTCACGTATAGGTTTTTCTTAGTACCTGAAACGATCCGTTTTCTTGCCTGTCTTCTCCACTAAAAGGCAGGTTTCGTGGGGGCAGAGGGTTTTGCTGATTTTGTTCCAGGCAGTTTCCTTGGTTCAGACTGAAATGCCTGGTGCAGAGTGGATGCTCAGTAACTACAGATGAGTAAATACGTGAGTGCTTCGCCTTTGTTATGGGCGATGATGGGGACCCAGAGATGGCCCATGCTCGAGGTCTACCCTCTCAGGGCACCCAGGCTGGCGAGGGAGAGACACCTGGGCACAGATCATTCCTGTTGTGGCAACCAGAGCTGTGATGACAGAGGTACCAGGGACCAAGAGAGCCCAGGTAGCCTCTCCAGGCCGCCCTCCCGAGGCTACTTGGAGGGGTGCTTGCCCTGCGTCCAGTTTACTACCTGAGGGTACAGGGCTTCTCCAACATGTACTGGGGCCGGGATCGTGACGACGATGACATTGCTACCAGGTGGGGGACCCTGCTTAAGGGAGCTTAGCACAGGGGGCTGCAGGTCTCTCCATGGTGTGAGGACCACAGCCCTCCCTGGCCCAAGAGGCTGGGCTGTGGCACGGGTATCCCATCAGCAGAGACAGGCATTTGGCCTCCCTGCCCTCTCTAAGGCTGAAACTAAGCGGGGTGCACCTCTCATGACCCCATCTGATTTTCAGCCCCTGCCACATGCTGGAGGAGGGGCTGGAGTCCAGCCGCGACCAGAGCCCCTCGGCGTGAGTCAGGGTTGGAACGGGGTGGACGGTCCTGCGTCTTCCCTGAACCCTAGGCTCACATGGCAGTCGCTCCTCCAAGTCCTGGCTTCCTGGCCCAGATCCAACACAGGTGGTGGCGCGATGGCTCCAGCTCACTGGGCTACAGGCTGCTCTCCCAGGAGCTGCAGGCCCTCTGCACCAGGCTCACCGTGGACATCCCAACCCCAGCAGGGGCCAACTAGGGGTGCCAAGCTGAGGGGTACCGGGCAGCTGGAATGAAACCCCACAGGTGGGCTGCAGGGAAGCCTTCCCACCCGTCCCACCTGGTTTCTCATTAAAGGAGTTTAACTCGCTTCTCCCTGCCGTAACTAATCCTCGTCCTTTCATTTCCATTCACTCAAGGCCCCACTCAGATTCGACAAGCACCGGTTTTCTCCACACAGTTCCAAGTTGCTTAGCGCCCACCCCCCACACTTGCTTCTCATGCAAACTCATGGGAGGCACCGTTATAATCTCTTGAAAACCAGGACAGATGAATTAAGTGACTTGCCTAGTTGCTGTAGAATCCAACAGAGGAACCTGGCTCCTGGGCATGTCCACTTAGAGATTATGCTATTCTGCTTTTTGTGCACCACCCCCCACAGAAAAAAAAAAAGTAGGGAAAAGAATAGAAATTTACGTCATGTCCACATGACGGAAAATCAGGCAGCCATTGAACAGCGGTACTGGATGAGGAGAAGAAGATGCCCACACGTGTATGCTGTGATTTGATGTTTATACAGCAGAGGAAAGAGCTGCTGTTCAGTACAGGGGTGTGAGCTTAGTAATGAGTGTATGTGGATAACGAACGTTGGTGAGCGTCTTCTGTAAAGGGCCAGGGAGTAATTATGTTCGGCTTGTAGGTAATAAGGTCTTTGCCACAACTACTCAACTCTGCCACTGGAGCACCAAAGCAGCCACAGACAAGGAACAAATGAATATGAATGTATTCCAATATGACTTTAGTAAAAAAAAAACAAAACAAAAACAGAACATGTGTCTGACCAGATTTAGCTGATGGCCAATTTGCTGACTCCTGGTGCATATGATTAGGAACCCGTATAAAAAATATGAAAGAGCCCATAACCAGCCCATACACTGGCCACCTACGAGAGGCTCATCACAGATGGTGGAGGCAGAAAGAAAGGGGAGGGTTGGGCTGCGCTACTCATGAACGAAGACAGAAACTACACTGTGGAGACCGGTACACATTATACAGTGACATTTATGCATTTACCAAAAATGTAAGTTCATGTATCTACATAAAGAAATAACTATTGACTGTGCGACCTCAGGATGTAAATATCAATAGGGAATAAATTTAATAAACAAATGCATTCTTTAAAAAATATATAATCTATCCACACCTCCTGTTATGCAGTGGAGTCTGTAGCAGACACTACAGAACCGAGGGTGTGTATCTATATATATTG
Source organism: Mormoops blainvillei (assembly GCA_004026545.1). Classification (NCBI taxonomy): domain Eukaryota; kingdom Metazoa; phylum Chordata; class Mammalia; order Chiroptera; family Mormoopidae; genus Mormoops; species Mormoops blainvillei. The sequence continues at coordinate 12,535 of PVJD01015950.1, read as the reverse complement.
ACCTGGCTGTAAAAATATAGACATATATAAACATACAGCTACCACAGATAACACATATGTAAATACACAGATACCACATATATATACATCCATAATATCCAATCATCATTCAGTTTGCTTGCACTTTAAAAAATATTGATATCTCACATTAAACAGGGTTATCATTAATATGATTGCCCACAAACTAGCCTATAAATAATCTGGTAAAAATCTTGTCTTTTATCCCTTTCTATAGAAATATTTTTCTCAATACGTAAGCCATGATTTCTTCCCCAGATGAATTTTATAATCCTCAACAAAGGTAGTACAAATATGGACAATTTCACTCATTCTTAAAAGTTCTGAGTAATTCCCACACATAAAATAACGTGTAACTCTGTGACACGCAGTGCATTTCCTAGAGTTTTCTGAAGCATACATTCTATAACGTACAGTTAAATCTGACTCATGAAATACTTTTCTTCAAGAGGTTTGGAATTTGTTTCATTTATGATTATGCAAATCTGTACTAGGTATTGATTTCCAGGTGAAGCCTATCACAGAATTAACTGCTTTTGTAAGATTTGTCTCTGGTATGAGTTGTTTGGTGCTTATTAAAATTTGACCTGTTGTTGAAGGCCTTCCCGCATTTAGCGCACACATAGGGTCTCTCTCCTGTGTGAATTCGCTGATGCACTTTGAGCTGTGGTTTCTTACTGAAGGATTTCCCACAGTCACAGCATTCATAAGGTTTCTCTCCAATGTGAGTCCTCTGATGTGTCATCAACTCGGATTTCTGGATGAAGGCATTCCCACATGTGTAACAGGCAAAAGTTCTCTCTCTAGTGTGAGTCATCTGATGTTTATGGAAATTTGACCTCCCGTTGAAAGCCTTCCCACATTCAGTGCACACATAGGGTTTCTCCCCAGTGTGAATTCGCTGATGCTCTTTGAATTGTGACTTGGAAGTGAAGGCTTTCCCACAGTCACTGCATTTGTAAGGCTTCTCTCCGGTGTGGATTCTCTGATGCATGCTGAGTATTGACTTTTGGTTGAAGGCTTTTCCGCACTCACTGCATACGTGGTGTCTTTCTCCAGTATGAATTTTCTGGTGTATATTGAGGTGCGACTTTTGGGTGAAGGTTTTTCCACAGTCACTGCATTCATAAGGCTTCTCCCCAGTATGAATTCGGTGATGTATATCAAGTTGTGACTTGGAAATGAAGGATTTCCCACAGCTGTGGCACTCATAAGGTTTCTCTCCTGTGTGGCTTCTTTGGTGCACAATTAAGTGTGCCTTCTGGACGAAGGCCTGCCCGCACTTGATGCACACGTACGACTTCTCCCCTGAATGGATCCTTTGGTGCAAGCTAAGCGTTGACTTCTGGGTGAAGGCCTTCCCACACTCGCTGCACACATACTGTCGTTCGCCGGTGTGAATCTTCTGATGTATAATGAGGGTCGAATTCTGGGAGAAACCTTTCCCACATTCACTGCACTTGTACAGTTTTTCTCCCATATGAGTTCGCTGATGTCTAAAGAGAGAGAGCGTCTGGAAAAAGGCTTTTCCACATTCATGGCACTTATGGGGCTTCTTTCTGGTGTGAATTTTCTGGTGCGTAATCAACTCTGACCTCTGAACAAAGACTTTTCCACATTCTTTACATATGTAAGGTATGTTACCTGTGTGAGCTGTCTGACAGTCACCAAATTTTGATTGGGAGGCGAAGGCTTTTCCACATTTGCTGCATTCCTGGAGGTTTTCCACGCTGTGGAATCTCTGTTGCTTGAGGAGGTGTGACTTCTGGGTGAAGTCCCTCCCACATTCGGTACATTTATCTGGTTTCTCCAGAGTATGAAATTGAGGCTGCGTGAGCGACTGTTTGTGGCTGAGGACTTTCGGATGTTGGTTACCTTTGCAGAAGTTCTCTCCTGTGTGAATGTTCTTGCACCTAGCATGGGAGGAGCTATGGGTGAACAGCTGACCAGATCCCACAGTCTCATCAAGGTGTTTTGTGATATTGCTTTGATTTTGACTGTTTAATTCTAGGTTAGGCTTCAGACTTTTTGCAAATGAACGTTTATGACATCTTTTTTGTGAAGGAACAAGGTGGGGCCTCACGTGAATGATTGTCCCAGGGTCCGTATATTCACAGTCTTTCTCTGTATTCAGTTTTTTCTTGTTGAAGAAAGCCCTCTGATGCAAAGGTTTATTTTGATTTGGCTGGTCCCTCTCTGTATGGCTAGCATCCTTCCACAGTTCTGCTAAAATGGAACACCAAGAACCATCTCTCGTGACCTTGCCCACCATGTCATGAAAGGAAGCGGTTCCAGCAATGTCCTCTTGTGGGGTGTTAAGACCAAACTTCATTTCTAGAAGGAGAAAAAGATGAAACAGACATGAAAAGTTAACATGAGCACAGGGAAAGAGCTGAGTCATATAACAGCAGCGGTGCTGGTGGCGGAAGGAACCAGTCTCAGCCCTCACGTGTCAAGCGCTTACCTATACGGCACTTCGCATTGTCCAGGCCATGTTCTATGTGATGCACCAGAAACTCATCTGATCCTCCCAACAACCTGCGAGGTACCTATACTCATTATTCCTGTGTTATAATGAAAAGGAGGCACCGGATGGGTGAGTAATTGGCCACTTTGCTCACCAATGGGGAAAATTAGACTTGAAAAAAGGCAACCTGGCTCCTCTTATGTAGGTGGTTCAGATATACATCCAGACCTAGTGGGGGGAAGAGTACAGGACAGAAGGTAAGACAGACAAGGGTGTTCTGGGGCAGCGTCTGTGAACAGCCAAGGCTTGGAGGAGGCGGCGCAGGGTATAGGTCTTTGTGAAACTGAATAAAGGTAAGCTTGTTTAAAATGGTGTCTCCAGGCCAAAAGGAGGCTTCTCACACCTTACCAATGGAGGTTTCTCACACACCCCAGCGGGGGGAACTGAGCCTTGCATTCCCAGCAAGCTTTAAGATTTAAATTGTCATTAATCTCCCAGCTCCCTTCCACTCGTTAGAAACAATACCAAATCTATCAGCCCTATATATCCTCTAAAAACTCTGTTAAAGTATCAGTCCTGACATAGCCAAGCAGTGAAAGAATACCTGTGACCAAAGGCAACTTTCCACGAAGCTGGAATTTGTTTTTCCAATCTAGGAATGTATACATACCCCAAGAAAGGTACATGGGAAGGCCGGACAAGCATGCTCTTCCCCCAGAGTCTGTTTCACCCTCCTCCATGCAAATTAACTGTGGCCGGGAACGTGGCTGCCAAGCTACATAACAGCTCACAGTTTCCTTGGCAATGAGATGTGACGAGACTGGTTTTGCTGATGGAATGTGCATATAACATGTACCGCTTCTGGGCCCGGGCGGTAAACCACAGGTTCTCTGTGCCCTCCACCCCTTTCCTGCCTAGTAGAACCTGCTTGGGATGCACCGCACTTTCCATTATGCAGACAACATTATCATAAGGGGCGGTGTAGCAATGACAAGAGACAAACTCAGACACCTGAGGGAATACAGAAAAGAAGGCTTCCTGACAGTCTGCCTTTTAGAACTGTTTTGTGGGGTTTTTTTTAAAGATTTTATTTATTTTTAGAGAGGAGGAAGGGAAGGAGGAAGAGAGGAAGAGAAATACCAATGTGTGGTTGCCTCTCGTGTGCCTCCGCACCAGGGACCCAGCCCACAGCCCAGGCATGTGCCCTGACTGGGAATCGAACTGGCAACCCTTTGGCTCACAGGCCGGCACTCAATCCACTGAGCCACACCAGCCAGGGTTGATCGTTGGCTATTTGTATATCATCTTTGGAGAAATGGCTATTCAACTCCTTTACCTATTTTTAAAAAAGATTTTATTCATTTATTTTTAGAGGGGGGAAGGTGGGAGAAAGAGAAGGAGAGAAACATTCATGTGTGGTTGCTTCTTGCATACCCCCAAATGGGAACCTGGCCTGCAACCCAGGCATGTGCCCTGACCAGGAATCAAACCAGCGACCATTTGGTTCACAGGCCAGCACTAAATCCCCTGAGCTACACCAGCCAGGACATCCTTTACCTGTTTTTTTAATTGGGTTATTTTTTAAACTTCATTTTTCACTCTTAAATAGCAATTTTATCCAAACATTAGCTTTCATTTATTCTGAGGATCTAACACTCTGGGTTTCCAGGTGTCTATTTGGAACATTTTAAACTTTTCACCTCTTTCTAAACCAGATGATAATTAAATCAGTGTCCAAAATGTTCTATATAAAACATCAGAAGTGTGCCAATACCTTACCCATAATTCTCCAACACAGCTTAACAGTGTTGCTTCAAAGTAAGTCCAGTTGATTCCCAAATCCAAGCATATATTTACGTCCCCTATCCCCACACTGCCTGCTCCTTCGTTCAATTCAAATGGCTTCGTGGACAGTTGTAAGTGCTGTGCCCTTAAAATTGCCTCCCGATGTCCTTGCACCTCTAAGATGACATCATTTTTTCCTGACCTTCAAAAGCAGTCACTCTCTATGCCCCCAATTTTTATACTGATTGTTTGAGTAGTCTTCCATGAAATAGACGTAATTAATGACTAAAAGGCTAATGATTTTAACATCTCATGCTATCATCCACTCTATTCAATTACAATCTCTGATCCTTTGAATTTACTTCAGCAGGTATTTAAACTATCTTTCTAAAGTAGACCAAAATAGTCTTTTCTGCCCATCCTCAGAAATTCAATAATTTTTATGCCCCGAGTGGTTTCCTCATGTGTAACACTGACATAATGAAAATTAAGTAGGGAGAGTACAAAATAACAAAAGGATCATATGTAGAGACCACCTCATAGACAGTATCTATTGCCCGTACACATTGTATATAATGGCTCTGTGAAGAATACATGAAAACACTGAAGTAGAGGATGAGTAATGAAATTATTCAAGTGCATTTTAAAGTTTGAAATATATGGCCAGGATGATAATGTCACTGAAATAACGTTTTTCTGTAACTGTATTTTGTATTAAAATATTTTTTATGAGAAAGTAACACAATATCAATATTTGTGGTAATAAAATATGTAAATAGCATGTTGGCTGAACATATAAATGTCAGTAATCCACAAATCCCCTTAGGAACAGAATAACCCAAGCAAGAGAAAACAGAGAGTTGCTTTGTGGTGATACCGCTGGGATTAGGAAAAAGGATCAACTAAACTGTAAGTGCAAAAAGAAAAAAATGGTAGCATTTCTAAAGTAAATTAGAAGACTGAGCTGGAAGAGCTAAGAAAAACGTAAGAATTTGACAAAAATATGTATATAAGGTGAGAGGAGTTTCAGCTGGCGTGATTTCAACTTCTGATCTCCAAAAAATAAAGGGAGTCATCCCGCAGGAACTGTCCCCAATGTCGCTAAACAGGGCAACAGAACACAGTTCCGGCACGGGGACTGGAGGGGTTGATAAAGGGGTCATCGGAAAACTATGAGGCCTGATGACCAGAATAGAAGGGCGGGCCCTTTAAGCCACTTCCTATTCGAAAGGATGACCAGAGGGGAGCCTGGAGCCCCCAAGCTGGAGACATCACAATTAGAGGAAGAGGAAGAAAGAAGATCCAGCAAAGGGAAGAAAAATCAATGAATTCAGGGCACAAATAAAAAGGAAAAATGTCTTGAGAGAACCCCATGGACACAAAGGGATAAAAGAATACACCAAAAGCAATGTGGGCGTGGAAAACCCAATCAGATAGCAGATATGGTAAGGTCCTCTGACTGTTTAGTTATGAGGAAAACGAAATCAAGACCTGAAATAGCCCTTTTTTACCCACCACATGGGCCATAGATAAAAACGTGATAAATGCTAAGTGTGGCCAGCAAGGTGCGTGAACGGGAGTTCTTGTGCACAGCACAGGGGAGCACAGACTGCGCAGCCCATCTGTAGAGCAGTGTGGTTTATTAGTCAAATGGAGTGTACACATAGCCTATGATCGGGCCATCTCACTCCAGAGTGTTCACCTAAGCAATTCTTACGCCAGCCCCTACCGGGCATCTACAAGATAATTAGCTGCAGGAACTGGGAGTAGGAAGCAACCTAAGTGTCCCCCAACTGTGGGAATGGATGAGTGTCGTAAGTTGAATAATGGCCCCCAAGATATCCACGTCTGCCAGACACTCACCTTGGTGCCTTTGATGTGGGAGTTCTGCCCGGCCTATCCAAAGCTCCTTTTCTTTCTCCATCCTGAAAATGACCTCTGGGCTGGGAATGTGATACCCTGTTAATGAGAAAACGTATTGCATTTGGATGTGGTCTTAGGGTTTAGAGGCCACTCAATGAAGTCTTGCAAGCGCTCGCGGAAAGGTCAACATCGTTCACTAAGAACAAGTAACGATTACGATGCCCAAAAGGAATGCACAGTTCAGGACAAAACCAAAGACAAACCAGTTACGTCCTACAGATGGCCCACTGCACTCCACAAGGAAGGACACTGCAAGGCGGCCCACCCAAGATCCCCAAGGCGTGTGTGCTCACCCACAGAGCAGAGGTGGCTATAGATCTCCAGCATCACGTCCAGGTACAGACGTCTCTGGGCAGGGTTGAGCTGCTGCCACTCCGCCCTACTGAAGTCCACGGTCACGTCCTCAAATGACACTGATCCCTATAACAACATACCCCAGCTCTGTGAATCAGTCATCATTCATGGATGCGAAAGACACATGTAGAGACAAGTTCTTAATGCTTTTTAAAATAGTGTTAATGTTTCTTTTAATGTCTTCTATTATAAAATGTTTCTGTCAGGTTGAGATGATTTTTAAAACACTAATGAAATATATAATCTCACAATATTCTGGTTCACAATGATAAAAAGCCATGCTTTTATCGTTTTTATTTTTAAAATAGACCGTCTCTGTAATTTGAGTATAAACCTATCACAGGACAATGATGCACTAATTATTATGGCTACTCATTATTATTTTAAAACACACAAAGTGCCCCAGCTGGTGTGGCTCAGTGGATTAAGCACCAGCCTGCGAACCAAGGGGTCACTGGTTCGATTCCCAGTCAGGGCACAGGCCTGGGTTGCAGGCCAGGTCCCCAGTAGGGGGCATGCAAGAGGCAACCACAAATCGGTGTTTCTCTCCCTCTCTCCCTCCCTTCCCCACTGTCTAAAAATAAATAAAATCTTTAAACACATACACACACAACGTGTCACTAAATATACAGAAAAACTTAGAATTTCAGGAAATCCTTAGTATGCCCAAGTATCCTGCTTTCTCCTTCCTAAATATTAGTATCTATGGGCCATTTTAAAAACATTGTTCTCTGGCATTTTTATTCATCTCTTAAAATGAGAAAACCCACATGGCCCTTAAAGGCAGTTCTTGCTCTAGGATCCCATGACTCTGAAAACTATGAAGACAGAGGGGAAATGAGCCAGCCCAACAGAGCAGGTAAGCAGGAGTCAGGTGGGGACCAGCTGACAACATGCAAAGGCCCAGGGGCAGATGAAGGGTCTAGCCTGTGCCGAGCAGGAAGGAGTTAGCACACACTTGCTCGTGGCGCGGGCTTCGCACCCAGACCAGGGGCTAAGTTTTCTTCTTCCCTCGGCCCGGGGCCCTCTTCTCTAACACAGCTTCCTTCCTCGGCCAGTTCAGCCTCCTCTGTAACAGCTGCAGCCTGTGAATATGAGCTGACATCACTCTCAGCAGAAGGATCCAGACTCTCCAACGCACAGGGAGCCCAGATGGGGCTGCTTCCTGTTCCTGCCCAGAAGTTCTGGAGAACTGTCCCTGGGGCTGCCCCTGCTAACCTCACATAATCCGTCCTGTTCCTCTGGCCCCAGGACCTGGGGCCTCGGGGGCAAATTCACATCAGCAGCCATGTCCTCTCCGGACTTCAACTCTTGGCCTCTCTTGCAGACAACTCCACTTTTCCCAGGAGTGCGAAGCTGCGAGGACATCTAGAGGCTCCAGTCAGAGCTGCTGGGAGGCGTCAGGCTGAGCTGTGAAGGGAGATCCTGTAGCCTCGAAGATGGGGCCTGACCCAGGGGCTCTGACGAGACACCAAGAAGCCCTGGAAAGGCAACGACCACACAGTCACTCACCTAACGTTTGCTCCAAACAAACATTGCTGATGACCATTAAGTAAAGGTCACTGTGCTAGATACTGTCTGTGCAATACGCCAGGTTCAGAAAACTACAACTCTAGTTACTAATCAGTGAAAAATAAAGAAAGGATCATGAGTTTAGACTATACTTAAGGTTTAATTGCAGCTCTGCCACCCTTTTGGCGGTGAGGCTGTGAAGCTCTTACTTTAGTTGTTGTTTTGAAAACGAGGAGGGAGGTTTTTATCACAGGCATTGGGAAACTTACATGACGCAAGGCTTATTAACCCTCTGCACCTGCCTGGCATGCAGTAAACACTGAATAAAAATCAGCAAGTTGCAAGTCAGGTACCTGATGCTGTTACATAATTCGCTTTACAGTCACTCGGCGTACAAAGGGAATCTGTCCCGTGTTGGCCTCATTCTAAGGCTGCACACAGCTGCCACTAACCGGCGTGGTCCCACAGACGGCTTCCAAAAGACACCGTTTTTATTTCCAGTTGCCTTCAGAGAGCTGAGACTTAGTTGGCCATGTCTGGTACGTCTGACCCAAGCTTCTGGGCATTTCAGTGCCCAGCCACAGCACCCTAGGTAGCCCCGCCTTTTCTGACAAAAAGTTAAATTCACTGCACTCAACCTCACCTTGACCTAAAAAAGTTGCAGACACGCACCAGGCCCCCAGTCACGATTTCTGGCCTGTCCACGAGAACTGCCCCTGACCACGACCCCAGTGCAGTCATTGGCAGGTCTGACCTCGGGAAATCCCCAGTGAGTGCGCCCACAGGACTGCTGGGTCCTGAAATGCCTCCCAGCCACCGACAAGGCCAGGCTCCTGACGTCATTACTACCTTCACTGCCACTACATGTGTCCCAGAGAGTGTGATTTCCACAGGACCCCAAATCATCCCCAACATGGGGTTTCAAATAACGCGCCCCAAGGGGAAGCCGCCACTGCCCTGCTCAGCCGCCAATCACCGACCCCTCCCGTGTCCACAGGCACCCAAGGAGAGGCCAGCACTGAGGTACCACCCATCCCTGAAGGACCCCAACACTCACGGCCCAGAAAGCAATGGTCGACTGGTTCCCATATGCTACCCTTTGCACCCCACTGTACCGATTTCGCAGGTCCCCAATCACCGCCCCCCACCCAAGTGTGTCCCTATGTGTCAACCCTCAAAGTCCTCCAACCCCCGAAGCTCCTGCTCCCGATCGATCACCGCCTCCGTCAGCGCGCCAGGCAGCGGGTCGCTTCCCCAAATGTCCCCAGTACCATCTCCTGTCCTAAGGCCCCGTAAGACGCATCTCAAATGAGCAAGTTTCATAGGGCCAATACTATAAAATATGCTATTAGAGTACACTTGGAATTTAAGTGACAAAAAATACTTACCTACAAAATGAGACGCGAAGAGTTAAAATTCACGAGTCAATCTTCCAACTTCGATTTGAACCCACCCCCTCCACATACCTCGCAGCCCCCAACACGAAGAACTCCATCACTCGTCCCCCAACCCCTGCATCACTCACACCAAGCTGATTTCACCTCACTAATCCCAACCACTTATGTTCCAAGGCACCTGGGCGTCCCGCACGAGACAGACGCTTAGAAACAGTTGACCAGGTAAGCAGAATGGTCGCTGAGGGCCCCGACCTGTTTGGGTGAATGGCGCGCATGCTCACTAGAGCCTTTGAAGCCGCACCCTGCCAATAGTTATCATGGCGCCTGACGCTGTATTCCCACCCGGCGGTTCATTTTCTTCCAGGGACTGCCAGGAGAACGACATGGCACCGCCCGTGGGGATTATGACGCCGGAGGCCGCCATGTTCAAAGAACTTCCGTTCCGTACAGCCAGGTTTTGCATTTGACATCTCAGAATAAAATCTTGGGGTCGTCTCAGGTTGGCGGGAGACCTATTGAATACCCGTGGATATCTATTTCTAGGAGAAACTGACATTACATATTCTGAAAAACACCTTTTCTGTGTATTTTTCACACTGATTAAAACTCCACCCTCAGAGTCCAGATATCCTGTCCCTTCTTCCCTCCCACGACTAATTCTGCACAGAGAAGCTCATGGAGACGTGTCGGGAGCCCAAAGGGTGCTGAGCTTGGCAGAACTCCCCCCCCATCGCCAGATTCCACTGGGGGCAGCCCCGGGACCTAGGCACTGGGCTTGGCTCTTCAGGGTCCCGCTCAGCCTAGTGAAGGGGTTGGTGTCAGTCACACAGCCCAAATCCAGGGATTGGCGCTTCTCCAGTGCCCTGCAGGTGAGAGAACTCAAAGTAGAGACAAAGAACCGGGGAGACAAAGACGCGCAAAGATTCTGGAGTTGACTGCCTTGGAGCCAGATGTTCAAGTTCGGGCAAGCTAGTTCACCTGTCTGCACTGCAATTTCCTATATCATAAGATTGTGAGAATGGACTAATTAAATAAACGATCACATGCAAAACGTTTAAAACAGTACTGTTACATAATAAGAGTGAGCTGTCACATGGGAAAAAGAATACTTATTTTACTTCATCCATCCAACAAATATTTATGAGGTTTTTGCGATGTACTCAAGAAAAAATTGCTTAAGGTCCATGTTTGCAAAAGTGTTTGAATATACCAACATGCCCACCCCACCCCACCCCATCCCCCGCCGCGAAACCATTAGTAAATCCTTTGATGTTCAGTTTGCTCTCTTTTGAAACATCATGTCATCATTCCTGTTGCTTTTATTACAGTAATGGGTCTAACTCTTCTGGGTCCTCCCAAGTTCATGGTTTTGGCACATTTTCCAAACATTATTTTTAATCGTTGACCTCATGCATGTCTTGAGATATTTGCAACTTTACCTGTTACTCCTTTGCATTGTACTCACATTGTATTGTAGGAGGCTTGCACCATTGGACAGAGACTGACTGAAGCGGATATTTATGATGTTGTGCTTTATAATAAGAAATACCGTACAAAATATTTAGTCTTCACCCTCGTTTCCAGCAGAGGTCCCCAAACCCTTGGAATTTCCTAAGTGATGGAAGCGATAAATGTGTCTTTTTGTTAATGATGACGTGACTTTGGGAAAGCACCTGAGAACGGAGGCTGGTTGCCAGGGGAACCAGCGAAGTGGTTAGAGGGTGGGAATGGCCAATGATTTGACCAACCGTGCCTAGGTAATGAAGTCTCCATAAAAACTCAGAAGGACAGGGTTCCGACAGCTTCCAGGCTGGCGAACACGTGGAGATTTAGGAAAACGGCGCGCTTGGTGGGAAAGAGCACGGAAGCCCTTTCCCCACACCTTGGCCTGTGCGTCTCTTCCATCCGGTTGTTCCTGAGTCTCATCACATCGTCTGGCTCAGGAAGCTCGTATAATCAGAAGGGAACTTGTGGCTTCGTGGAAACACAAGTCAGATGGTTTTCAGCGAAGAAGCTCGGCAAGCCAAGCATTCATTGGGTGGAGGGAGGCAGAAGAAGGAAGGGAGATGTCAGGATCTCGATGGATGAAGCGCCAGGAGGTGAGGGGCTGGATCTCGGGGGAAAGGCTGAATCTTCGGGTCCTGCTGCAAGAACCCATGTAGCTCTAAAACTTGAGAAAGAAGAGGTCTGAGACGGAGGCAGAGGAGGGGAGAAGGCCAGTGAGAGCAGCAGATGGCAAGGCTATCTTGGTCCTCTCTGGGAGAGGAAAACCACACTACGAAGGTAAAACTTGCTGGGGAATCCCAGGGAGGATCTGTGAGGCAGGCTCCCCCTTGAAACTGTGGATGAAAAGGGCCACAGACTAAACCTGACAAGTTCGGGGAAGGCCTGCATGGCGGCCTTACAAGCTCAAAGGTCTAAAGTAACCACATAGGAGGCTCTGATATCAAAACTCCTTACCTCAAAGTGAGTCGGGGTGGGTAGTCATGTCCCAGGCTGATGCCTTCCTTGACATAGGTCAGTCTTTACCTTAAGTTAGCTCACCTGTTGCCTTTTTGCATCTACGATAACAGATCTTTGAAACTCAAAGAGCATTCCCTCTTTTTCCAAACCCCTCGGGGCACAGTCTTGCACCAGCGCAAGAGACCATGAACTCCTCACTGTTTTCCTGTGGCCCAAATACCCTCTCTATGTGCTGCAAAAGTTAACTGTTAACTATCCTATACCCACCAAGGTAAAGGAAGTATTGGTCTCTTCGTTTTCCTCTTTGTCCACTCTCAGAGATTTCACTGCTTCGTTTTCTCCCACCTCCCTGATCTACTGCCAAAGGATTTCGAACAACACACCTTATGCCTCCTCCTCTGACTGTAACATATAAAGCAAACTGCCAAACTGCCATTCCCTGGAGCCTGTCCTCAGTCCACTGAGATACCGATTCCCAGGAATCATCGCCAGTTTGGCTCAGGTAAACTCAAAAAAGTTCCTACAGGTTTGGGAGTTTCTTACATGACCCTCCAAAGTCTGATCTATCAAACACTGGCCTTCGTTTTGAAGCATTGGGCACAGGGACGAGAGGAGT
>PVJD01015949.1:0-23013 GCA_004026545.1 Mormoops blainvillei | reverse complement strand
CTTTAGTAGCTCTTTCTTCCAATATTTCATAGGAAATTTTGAATGTATGCTTTAATTACTTTGTTATTGCAACAACTTATATCCAATCCAATATTTAATTATTATGTTTTTACTTGCATAAGAGAGTTTTTAAAGTACCTGGCCTAACTGACCCAAGTTGAACCTATAACTCTGTAATAATAAAGAGATAGAAAAAGAAAACCATGTTGAAATATTATTTTCATTTAGCTCTTAAAATTAGAAAGGATATAAGTGATCAATATATCAAAAATATATTTAACAAACCAAAAACCTGTTTGACAAATTTATAAAGTTATCAGCAAAAACCTGTAAAATATACAGTGACAGGAAAATAGAAAACTATTTTTAAGTGTAATTTTCAAAAAGATAAATTCATCATGCCTGATACAAATATAAAATGAACATGTGCCAAAGTTTTATTTAATACAATTTTTAATGAGAGAACCAGAAAAACTAGGAACAATATTTATAGGGAAACTAACATGTTCAAGTCCAATAATGACATAAATCTTTGCAATCATGGGAGTTATATTTTCTTTAAAGCAGAAATTATTTGCATTTCTATATTTTTAATAAGAAATTTTAAGTTAACTTCAGTGCCTATAGAATTACAAAAGAGACCAGACAATAGAAAGTCCAGATAAACAAGATAAACACTGAATTAAAAAAAAAAAAAGAAAGAAAGAAAAAAAAAGAACACCCAGTAACCTTGTTTGCTTACTTTCAAGTTTTGGGTAATTTTTTCTTTGGACACTCTGAATTATAAATGTAATGGAAAACTCTTTAAAGGTTAGCTGGGGTAGGCCCAAACATGTACATTTTGTAAAACCTGGTCAGGATTTTGATCCGTATTTAGAGTTAAGAACCACATCAGAGCTGAAAATTGTTGCATTCAAAAAAAAAAAGTTAAAGTGTTAGTCTTCTTTTCTATAAAATGTTTAAATATTTAATATAAAACAATATCAGTTGAAAAGTCTAAAAAAGAGGGGATATTTTACTTTTATTATTTTTTAATCCTCACCTGAAGATATGTTTACTGATTTTAGAGTTAGAGAAAGAGGAAGGTGGGGATGGGGAGAGAGAGAGAGAGAGAGGAAACATCGATATGGGAGAGAAACATTGATCATTGCCTCCCATATACACCCTGACGAGAGATTGAACCCACAACCTAGTTATGTGCCCTGACCAGGGATTGAGCCTGAAAAGTTCTGGTATAGGGGATGATGCTCCAACCAGCTGAACCACGTGGCCAGGGCTAGAGAGGATATTTTGAAAGATTTTATAATAATTCCCATAATTCCAGAAAGAGCAAGAACGACTGCCACTACTGCTTTTTATGATTCTTTTATTGTCCCTCCCTTGGTAAGACAGACATTTGATAAATCTTTTAATACCTTATGTGGTATATTTATACATTCCAATGCAAATTTAAGGTTTCGATTGGGTTTTATTTCTTTTTTCTGATAACTGAGAAGAGGTTTCCCTCACTATGAAGTTATAAAACCAGAATAGATGTGAGATTAAAGTGATAAATTTAATTAGCATAGGTTTTGCCTGTCAAGCATTCATTGCCCCCTTTTTTGGTCATATATTTGGATTTTTCTTAGGCAAACCACCCCTTTACATTTATGAGTTAATATGTTTTGCATACGGCTATCACCAAATTAACCCTTGAAACCAGGAGTGACTTTGAGGTCCAGAAATGTCCACATAACTGGTTCAGGTAATGGCCGCTTAACACAAATAAGGCCTCTGGGGGTCATTGGAGTAATTACAAGAGTTAAGTCTTTTTACTGATATTTGCTCACTATCACAATATAGTGATGCAGTTGTGCTCATTGTCTTTGCCATAACAGTTTGCATAAGAGAGAAACCAATATAAAAGAAAGCAGACCCCACAGAAAATAGTGTCACTTTGCTGACGAGAACATATCAGCCTCAGGTTTAACTATTCTTAAACCCAGATCTACTCTTGGACTTTCAGCTGTATGAGCCAAGAAGTCCTCTTAGCAATTTATTGTTTTCCCTCGGGAGAAGACATCGATTTGTTTCTGTCACTTAAACAAATGGTCATGTGCTGCAAAAAACTGCCATGGAAACTGATGAACATATAAGACTCAGAACTCAAGCAAGAGTCCAGCTCTAGACATTTCACACTTAAGGGTTAGAGATGAGAATGTTGAAGACATGAGAAAGTAGGATAGGAAGTGGGTGAGCATAGGAGTCCCTCCTTACCCGGAGCTCATGAGGTTGAGAATCACAGAAACCAAGTCAAGCTACCTTAGGGCATTTTTTAAAATGAGAAATGTATTAGAAGAAGTCTGGAATATTTGGGAGAAATTTGTCACAGCACTACCTGGGACAAGGAACCAAAGGGTACTTCTTCCTTCTTTCCGTCTCTGCACCTCTTCTTTTGCTGGGCAGAGACTGGCTTTTTATTGCTTCTTTGTGCACAGCAGTCAGAGTACAAGCCTTGAAAAGTTCCTTGGGTCCCATCTCCCAAGTCCCTGAATAAATAGATCTTGTCCTTGTCTCTGGATCCCAATTCCCAACTCATAGGAGGTGGATTCCCGTTGCCCGACATGAGTCTGGTTTAGCTGCCGGAATCTCACTCCAGTTAATGACACAAATGGGGTGGAGGGGAAGGGCATGCACAACTGTCAGTTGACAGAGAAAATGTCATAAAGAATTGGGGGAAAAACATTGAGCTTCAGCAGACACCCAAAAAGTGTTCAGTATACTTTTTAAAGTCTCAAACTAGCTTTAGCATTTTTCATTTCCTAAAATTTCTGTTGCTCTATTATATTGTCATTTTTGACATACTGTGTTACATCTAAAGGATATTATAATGAAACTCCTACACAGAAAAATTATCAAGTATAAATACACATTTTAATCAATATTATATTTGATTTACCTCACTTTTTTCCCTTTGGGAGAGGAAATAGAAGGAGTCGCGGGAAAAGTGGGAATATGTTCTTGTAGTTGATCATATTGTCCTGTGTGTTCACTACTTCTTCCTGCTCACTGCTTACCCCTCTAGCCATTTCCCACCGCACTAATCCCAGGCATGGCAATTTATTGAACACGATCAGCTCCCAGACAGTGCACCTTATATATTACATTATCTTATGAAGTTTAATAGTCACTGTACCCTCTGGTTTAGGTGTCCCCCTTTTTTAATAGAGGTACTGGGATAGGGAAGCTTAAGTCCAAGGCCACAGAGTAAGTGCTGGACTAGAGATTTAAGTCCAGATTTTTAAAGATTCCAAGCCTGCCCCCTTAGCTTCCATGTACCCTCTCCATTTGCTAGACCTTCCCCAGATTTTTTTTTGCAAAAGAATATTGTTCTACTAAAAACTCATTTTTAAAAAAGATTTTATTTATTTATTTATTTTTAGAGAGAGTGGAAGACAGGGAGAGAGGGGAACATCAGTGTGTGGTTGCCTCTCATGCACCCCCTACTGAGGACATGGCCCCCAACCCAGGCATGTGCCCTGACTGGGGAATTGAACCAGCAACCCTTTGGTTCTCAGGCCAGAGTTCAATCCACTGAGCTACACCAGCCAAGGCTAAAAACTCATTTTTTAATCTTAACTAGTTTATATGGTATGTAGCAGAGTTCAATGATTTTCTTCAAACATTTTCCAAATAGTGTAATTTTAGCTTTCGCATGGTAGTAAATCTGTGACATTGCTGATATATTTCTGACAGACAAAAATTTACTGATACCTCTTAAAATTACTTCTGTGTTTTTCCATTTATTGGGGTAATTTGTTTATTTTTTTTAGTTGTAAGAAGAAGTTTTTTCTACTAGTTAATTTTCAGATTAAAATATTTTAAGAAGTTCTAACATCAATGTGAAGAAATTTACCAATTAAATAAATTTTCTGGGAAATTGTCTAATCTCTCAATTTTTGCATTGTAGGACAAAAAGACTTTAGTCACATTGACATAACAGGAATAGGCCACCTTTCATATCGTGTTCCTAATATCTAACCTATATTTTGCTTTCTTTAGCTTTCAGTCATTGCTCTTTGTCCTCATGTCTTCTGAGACTATGAATAATTCCCTTTTTTCATTACGTTGTTACCCAGGAGGTATTATTTATAGATTGTGAACATGGTTCACTTCAGTTTTCTCTTTTCTAGACTACTCAAGTTTAGCTTTTCAGTTCTGTTTCATAAATCTTTTCCTCCTTTTCTTGGAATCCTTTCTGTTTTCTTTTGGGATTTCTCAAATCATTCTAAATACTTCCTAAATTTTGCAGAGCAGAAATATAAAGAAGATTAAAGGAGCAGTTTCAGACAGATTCAACTGGGCCAACAATGACTTCTTTTTACAGTGCTACATCTTCAGCTGTGATACACAGATTGCAGTAACTGTCTCTGGTATTATCCATCAGTGGGTGAATAAGTTTATTCTGTAAATGCAGTTTTTTAAGATAGGACCATTTCAATACTTTGAGGTGTAAGTTTCTACTAGAATCTGCTTCTTCTAACAGTTTACTCTTATGGTCATAAGTTCTGATGCTTTACATTTGGTTAAAAATATAATTAATATTTTTATTACCCTAATTATTTTTCTGGCCTAGTGCTACTTATTAGGATAAGTAAATCCAATTTTTGGTTAACTTTTGTGTAGTAGAATTTCCTAACAAACTATATATTCAATTTATTCAACCATACCAACTGCTTTTAGATTTTGGAAATATACTCATGTACAGAAAGATATGATTTACTTGACAACATTCAGTAAGACACAACTTCTTCCTTTATAATAGGAATGATATAATAGGAATTTTTTCATAGGAATGAAAAAATGTACATTAGGAACTGAGTCAGTGTAAAAACCTTTTTTGTGTATAGTTTAGAAAGATTTAGGGGCAGTGAGTAGGTTTCTATACTGTTTTGGGGAGAAGAAAAACACACCCTCTTTCTGACAATACATGGAAAGTTCAGGGAAATCAAACGGAGCATAAAATACCCAGGGCCACTGCCTCCCCCCATCAAAAAAAAAAAAAAAAGGAAAAAATCTGGTATTCTGCAAGGGTCAACTTAGGATAAGAGATGGCACTTTTGACAGCAGAAGTACAAAGTTCTCAGCTTCTAATCACATGAAAAGGAAGTTTGAAATTAGTATTCCCCGTACTTTTCCACTAGTTTTTAACCTTTATTTAATAAACTATTCTGCTTTGTAACCCAAATCATTGGCACCACTTCTGTTTTTCTTCAAGAAAATGAGCTGTAGGAATAGAATCTCTGACCTAGAAATGCGGGACGGTGTGCTCATTTAGTAAAGGTTGTGCTGGTAATGATGAATGCTGCAGCTAAGAAATTAGATCACTGATCTCTCTGTCTGACCACAGCCGCTGACTCTTTCCCCTCTCTCAATCCCTTACTCCCAATAAACCTACCGTTTCACCTCATTGACACCCATGCCTGGGCAGCCCCGCTTTGTCCTATAATTCCCCCAGCCCCTCTTGGCAGCCCTTCCCTCCTTACTCATACTGGATCCCATGATTCATCATTTCAAATACACTCTTGGCAGCACTTTTTCATCCATCACCCCTTTGACCATCTGCCTCACCTGTCTCACCAGTCTCCAACCCTATCATCCATTTTCTCTGCTTTTGCTCTCAGGTTGCCAAATGCTGTTAGAAAAGATCTCATAACTGAGCTGATTGTCTCTATTACAAATTCAATTTTCAACCTCAGTTGGCCCTTCAATTCTGTACAGCAATCATTTTACTTAATACTAATCAACAACTTTTCTCATTTCCCTCAGTGACTATTCCAAATCTTGCCCATATTTCTCAAGTCCTGTGCCCACACCCTGCCCACTTATTCTTGACAGGCGGCCAGCCTCTTACTTTACCAGGAAATTAGAAACCGGCTTTATGTACTCTTCCAACCTCCATATTTCACCCCCAGAATTATATCTGTATTTCACCTGCTCGTGCTCTTTCCCTCTGAGTGTCAAAGGAAGAATATGCTGATGCATTTGTGAAGCTCACTCCTGTATGGCTTTTTTTCCCCCTAGCTGATTTTGTCTACATTACTACTTTGGTATGTTAATTATGTTTTTATTGTTTGAATTATAATTTCTTCCTCTAAATGGGCTCTGTTTTTTCATAAACAAATGTGCCCAACATTCAACTATTCTTAAAATTGAAATAAAACCACAAGCTATCATCTTCTCTTTTTCAATTTTTAATTCAGCAAATCACTGAGCATCTCACTCATGTAGGTACTCTTATAATCCCTGAAGATTTACTGGTAAATAAGATCAGGTTCCAGCCCTAATGTAGTTTATAAATTTCTCAAAAAGAGTCTCTTTTTGCCAATTTTTCCTTCCTAAACACTGTAATTAGTGACCTACCCTACTATTTTATGGGGGACACTACCTTTTTTAATGGGTCCAGTACAAATGCTTTGCATTTTCATAATCATAGGCTCTGTTGGTTCAGTGGCCTTTGAACCTAAGGAAAGGATGCTGTATTGGTGTCCCAGGACTGCTGTAACAAACGTACCAAAACCTGGGTGACTAATAATACAAAAATTATTGTCTTATAGTTCTAGAGGCTAGAAATCTGAAGGCAAGTTTTCAGCAGAGCTATCCTCTTTCTAGAAGTTTAGGGGACAATCCTTTCTTGTCTCTCCCAGCTTCTGGTGTTTGCTGACAATCTTTAGCATTCCACAGCCTGTAGATGTACTGCTAGAGTTTTAGGGCCATCTTCTCACTTTGTGTCTTCACATTATCTCCCATCTATGCATGTCTTTTCTGAGTCCAAATTTCCTGTTTGTATAGACACCAATCATATTGATATAGGGCCCACCCTACTGACCGCATTTTAACTTGACTACCTCTGTAAAGATTCAATTTCCAAAGAAGGTCACATTCTTAGGAATTAGTGTTTAGTATCTTAACATATCTCTCTTGGGGGACACAATTCAACTCATAACAGATGGTTTGCTCAAAAATGAGCCCCTCCTGCCTCTAGATGAGCAGGAAATTCAGATGTTTACTCTAATGACTAAAATGGTTAATATTGGTTATTAAATAAGGTAAGCCAATGTGTTCTCGTAGGTATGTCCTAAAATTGTATGGTATATTAATAAAAGTTAATAGAAGACTAAGGAAGGAACAGTAAGGGCTCATATACCTAAGTATTAAAATTTTGGGATGCAACGAAGATTAAAAAGCATCCTTTACTTATAATAATAAAGGTGCATTAAAGGTACTTGAGATTGCTTCCTTTTATAATAGAGGATAAATCAATTAAATTAAAGGTCAGTTGGATTTTTAAAAATCTGATTTCCAAGATTCCCTTGCAGCTAGAGTGCTCATGTTATCTCTGTTCTGCTGATCAGATGCACCCACATGAGACACGGAGAAGCAAGTGAGCATCCTTACGTGGTGGTATTCTGGGAGAAGTTAGAACCTCTGCCAAGCATGGGACAAGAGTAACTGCTTCTTTTGAGATGTCTGTAGCAAGTACCTGGGAGTTGGTTTCCAGCATCAGAGAAGCTAAGCAGCAGTTAGAGGTAGCAGTTATGTGTTGTTGGGTGTTTTTCGGTTTTGTTTTTTGTTTTCTAAATTATAAGAGAAATTTTATTTAGAAAGTTACAGAAGTGGTAAAAGCAAGCTGTAGGAAAAAATGGGTTAAAGAAACAAGTTACAGAGGCAAAATGAGGGCCCTTGAAGCTTAGGAAGGAACACTTGAGAAGATTTGAATAGGCGTGCTCATGGGAGGGGGAGAGGGAGAGAGAGAAAGAGAGAGGTTTTTTGTTTTTATGGATGCATTATAACTTGCTTCTTTGTTGTTGGCTCTTAGGCAGTCAAGCCCAGGTCTCTGACTCTGAAAGTTTTGTGAGCTTCTTATATTCCGATTTTAAAAAAAAACTATAACATCTAGCAAACGAAAGCAATTACTAAAATATATAGGGAATTTTTGCATCTTCTTACCCAGTATCATATCTGAATCTAACAATTCAGTAAATCAAGCTTTGTTTCCTAGCTGACTGATCAAAATTTTCCTTGGGTAACTCAGAAAAAAAAATTAGCATTTTCTAGTGCAGGATTTTTCAATCTTGGCACCAATAATATTTTAAGAAAAATATCTTTCCATAGCTGGCTCTCCTGTATTTTGTGGGTTGTAAAGAAGCATCCCTGAACTCTATACCCCATGTGATAGTAGCATCCCCTCCCAGTTGTGACAACCCAAAATAAAGTATCTCCAGACATTTCAAAGTATCCCCTGGTAAGCAAAATTACCCCCAGTAGACAACCACTGTGGGATAATTACAGCTAAAGCCCTTAAAATATAACAATGCATTTAACCTTCAATTTTCCACATTTCACAGCTAAAAATCCATGCATGGAGAGTTTAACTCACATGACAACCCACATGAGTAGAAAGAAGTAGATCTGGGTATATATCTTACCTAGAGTAAATGCTCTTACTCGTCAGACTCTTAGCTCTATAATGTATCAGCACTCACATTTTCATTAAGCCTTAAAGCCTTTGGTGATCTTGAGATGAAGGATCGTCGTTTTAATTCTGGTATAAAATTTAAAAAGCAATTAAGATATTATGTCTTCATACCATAGAATTTGACATGCCTGACAGTAAGATTCAATCTTACTTTGCAGTGCATCCTGCATTTTGACTCTCGTTATGTTCCTAAAACATAATTATAATCTAGAAACTCTCCCCAAATCTCCTAATACTTTTCTTCACCTATGAAGTCTATATTCTTTACCATTGCATGTAGGGAACTTTGCAATAACCTATATACCCAGGTTCACATTCTACTACTCTCGTCTCCAGAGCATAAGTTAAGCACCAGGCATACAACTTCCCATTCTTTCACATAATACCCCACACTGTACCAATATATAATTTTCCTTGTCTAGAATAGCCTCTTTTATCTCTTACTAGAGATATATTCATCCTATAGGCTTTGCTCTAATGCTGCCTACCTGTTAAGATTTGCACATCTCCACCACTTAACTGCAAATTTAATTCCCTGGGTTCCCATGGCATTTTTATAAACCTCTATTAGAACACTTGTTATATTGAACTGTAAATATTGGACTTTACATGTTTGGTTCCACCTGGAGATTATGAGCTAATTAAGGGCCACACTGTAACTTATTCTTTATGTGCCCAGTGCTGGGCAGAGTGCCTAGCTCCTAACAGGTACTCAAAAAAAGTATACAATTGTCTAACCACGATGTTGTACACCTGAAAGTAATACAAAATAATATTGAATGTAAACTGTAATTAAAAATTAAAATTTAAAAAACTATTGTAATAAATGAAGTCCCAAGCAACTCAGGATTACCATCACAGAACACTTGGAATATGTTTAAAGGAGTTCTTGCTCCATTACAATTTGCTTTTTTCCCATACCTGCTTGTTTGCCTCTGAACAATGCAAAGAGTTCAGGACTCCCTATTTGTCACTAGCCCTTTGTTAGATTTTTACTATCTATCCAGCTGGGTAGATAATATAATAAATAAATAGTAAGCCTTTATCAATTTAATGGTTTTAAATAATTTACATTTCTATAGATTTTTAAATGTATTGATTAGTATTATCTATTTAAATCTAGTAGATACTGTCTGCACTACTTACATTATTTGAATCATGGGTATGTAGTCAGTCATTAGAAGTCCAGTGCATTTATATAAATTGGTATTCTTTTTAAATAACATATAAAAATATTACCTTTCTAGTATGTCATTAAAACAAACAGAACTGATGATGCATGGAGGTGAAAATATAATAAAGCTTGGACTAGAAATCCAAAGACCAATTCCTAATTCCTAGTGCTGGTTCTCTCAGAAACTATATGTGAGAAGCACCTCCACAATGTTACCAAGTTAATCTGACACCTGTCCTTATACATAAATTAGAAATAATAATCCTGGTCAGTAAACACAATGGTTTAGAGAATAAAATAAACATGCTTAAAATACAAATAACTACACAAAAATTAGGTATTTTTATTAAAACATCTTTTTGAAAAGCAACCCCTCACACTCATGCCAATGTTTGTGGTTTGTTCTTTTGTGTGCCAGTTGCTAAAACAAGAGCTGATATGTGATAAAGCGTTTGCATATTATCAGTTATGTCACCTTAAAGTGGTGACATTGAAGTTTAAAAAAAACAACATTACTCAAGGGAGGAGGCACTAATTAGTTAAGCTATAGGGAGATCGTCTTTCAACTTTGGTTTTAGAAGTGCATTTCAGCAATCATTTCCATTTCAAAGTTACAGGCTGCCCTTTGCAGGAGTATTTTGGTGATTATAAAGTTTAAACCATAATCCAGTTGTGTTCAAATACTTGTCCTAGCTTCCGTTTCCCATCTGAGCATGACAGAGAGCTTTGTTATGCTTTGGTTTTGGTCAATTATTTAATAAACCAGCTACGAAAAGAAGTGATTGGACTGCTCCCTGCAAGGACTGTGCATGATTAGCCTGCAGCCTGCCCGAGGCCAGAAGTAGAGTTTTGCAGTTACGCGTCATTCATTCACTCACTCACTCATTCAATATATATTTATTGTGAGTGTACTAAGTATACTAATCCTTTATATACAGAATTAAAAGAATTTATCAACATTTTATGTTATATTTCACAAAATTGTATTAACTCTTTTCCCATTAACTCTGGGTTCCTGAAAATATATATGATCTTAAAAAAAGCAAGATTTTCATAAATATTTTATATATTTGCCAGTTATTAAAAACAAACAATGCTTGCTTCATGGGAATAACTACTATGTTCAAATAGCTCATATAAGCTTATTAAAGATACTGAGATTATTCACCATTTTCTCAATTTTTAAAAAATAATGTCCCCACACATCTGCACGCCCTTGATTAGGGACACATTTCTCTCCGACATACCCCACAGGCGCACAGGGTTTGGGCCGAGCTCTAAGGAAAACGGCCCCTGCAGCCCAACCCTCCCCGCCACTCCTGCTGACGAAGCCCTCTGCTGCCCTGGGCACTCCCACTGGCTCCAAGTATTGCGGGTATAAAAAGGCCAGGCATAGATCAATGATCATTTCTGAAATATTATCTCTGCAATATTCTTACAGGCTTTTGTCTGCTCAAAATGAGATATTTCTTCATATCTTTAAATACTTACCTGACTCCATGCATCTTTTAGAAAATTAATTTTATAGATATTTCAAGTGGTCAAGATCAGACATGGTTGTCTATAATTTATAACAAAGGATTTCTTCTCACATACTGGTATTCAAGGCTCAATTTAAATTTTTTTAAAACAGAAAATAATGAATAAATCATAAGTGTACAGCTTTGTAAATTTTCACAAAGTGAACAGACCAGTGTAACCACTCCCCAGATGAGTTACCAGTTGCCTTAAATGTCCCAAGTGCCCCATCCATCCCAGACACAATTTCTTCCCTTTTACCCAAAGTTAACGTCTTCTATCACCATAAATTGGATTTACCTGGTTCTGAACTTTTATGAATAAACTCATAAAGCTCATATTTTATTATATCTGGTTTATTTGCTAAACATTGTAGTAGTGAAATTGATCCATGTTCTTGCAAGTAGCATCAGTTTGATTATTTCCATTGCTATATGCAGTATTGCATTAAACGATTATTTTTTGTCATTTTTTACTGCATTTTTTCCATTACCATTTATAGTACCATAAGTGGATACCCTTATATCCCCACCCCAACAATGACGACACTCTTGTCCACATCCATGAGTACTTTTACCTGTTTGCTCAATCCCTCCACCCCCTAACCCCTCGTCCCCCATAACTGTCAGTCTGCTCTCTACCTATGAGTCTGTTACTATTTTGCCTGTTAGCTCAGTTTGTTCATTAGATTCCACACATGAGTGAAATCATATGGTATTTTTCTTTCTCTGACTGGTTTACTTCACTTAGCATAATGCTCTCCAGGTCCATCCATGCCATCACAAAGGATAAAATTTTCTTCTTTTTTCTAGCCAAGTAGTATTGCAGTGTGTACATGTCCCATAGTTGTTTTATCCACTCATCTGCTGATGGGCACATGGGCTGCTTCCATATCTGATTAAACGCTGCAATGAACATATGCATGTGCTTATGTTCTTTCAAATTAGTGTTGTGGGTCCCTTCACATATATTCCCAGAAGTGGGATCGCTGGGTCAAAATTACAGACCCATTTTTAATTTTGGAGGTATCTCCATACTGCTTTCTACAATGGCTGCACCAATCTGATTCCCAGCAACACTGCCAAAGGGTTCCCCTTTCACCCCATCCTCCCCAGCACTTATTTGTCGATTTATTGATGATAATCATTCTGACATGTGTGGGATGGTATCTCATTGTGGTTTTAATTTGCATTTATCTGATGATTAGTGACGTTGATCATCTTTTCATATGACTAGTGGCCATCTGTATGTCCTCTTTGGAGTAGTGTCTATTCAGATCCTTTGCCCATTTTTAAATCGGATTGTTTGTTTTGTTGGTGTTGAGTTTTATAACTTTATAAATTTTGAATATTAACTCCTTATCAGATGTATTGTCAAATATGTTTTCCCATTCTGTGTCTTGCCTTTTTATTTTGTTGATGGTTTCTTTTGCTGTACAAAAACTTTTTTAGTTTGATGTAGCCCCATTTGTTTATTTTTTTTTCTTTGTTTCTCTTGCCTGAGGAGATATGTCAGTTGTACCTTTATTTGTCAGTAATTGACTATCAGAAAGGAAAATTAAGAAAATAATCCCATTTAAAATTGCTTCAAAAAGAATAAAACACCTAGGAATAAGTCTAACCAAAGATGTAAAAGACCTGTACTTAGAAAATTATAAGACACCGAGGAAAGAAATTGAAGAAGATACAAATAAGTGGAAGCACATACTGTGTTCATGGATACAAAGAATTAACATCATTAAAATGTCCATGCTATTCAAAGCAATTTATAGATTCAACGCAATTCCTATCAAGATATCAATGATGTGTTGCACAGAACTAAAACAAATATTTCATACATTTATATGGAACCACAAAAGGCCCCATATAGCAATAGTGATCCTAAGAAAGAAGAACAAAGTTGGAGAAATCACAATACTTATTATGAAACTATACTATAAGGCCATAATAATCAAAACAGCATGTTACGGGCATAAAAAACAGACACATAGATCAATCCAATAGAACAGAGAGCCCAGAAATACACTAATACCTTCATTATATATTTATATTTAGCAGAAGAAGCAAGCACATACAGTGGGCTAAAGATATTTTATTTAATACATGGTGTTTGGAAAACTGGACAGATACATGCAGAAAAATGAAACTAAAGCACCTTCTCGTACCACACACAAGATTAAATTCAAAATGTATTAAAGACTTAAATGTTAGCCCTGGCTGGTGCAGCTCAGTGGATTGAATATTAACCTATGAACCAAAGCATCACTGATTTGATTCCCAGCCCGGGAACACGCCTGGGTTGTGGGCCAGATCCTTGGTAGGGGGTGCACAAGAGGCAACCACTTACTGATGTGTCGTTCCCTCTCTTTCTCCCTCCCTCCCCCTTTCTCTAAAAATAAATAAATATTTTTTTAAAAAAGACTTAAATGTTAGACCTAAAACCATAAAAATTCTAGTAGAAAACATAGGCAGTAAAATCTTGGACATTGCACAACCATGATCTTTAGCCATTTGGGGTGTTTCCAGGTGTCGGTTATTATGAATAATGCTGCTATAAACGTCTTTGTAGTCACGTTTTAGTGCACATACTTAACAAATATCTGTCAGAGAATGTACTCAAGTATAGAATTGTAGGGTGATAGGGTAAGATATACTCAGTTTAAGTAGATACTGTCAGTTTTCCAAAGTGCTTGTAAAATATAAGCTTCCTCCAGCAGTTTATAAGACTCCCAGCTGTTCCACAGACTTTCACTTGCTCCACTTGCTGTTGTGTTTAAGTTATTGTGTATAAATTAGCAATTCTGGTGGCAGTATAGTAATATCACATCATGGTTTTAATTTGCATTTCAAAAGTGAAAGATGAGGCTAAGAATATTTTTATATTTTTATATCTTATTGTGTATTTGAAAATCTCATGAGAAGTGCTTATTCAAATATTATTCCTGTGCTTTCTATTGAGTTGTATCTGTGATTTTTTATTGATTTGCATGTACTTTATGTCTCAGTGGTTCTCACTTGTTGGTGATTTTATCCCCCCAGGGGTGGTTGGCAATGTATGGAGACACTTTTGTTTGTCACAAGTAGAGGAGTGCCAGGATAACCCAGTGGGCGGAGAGCAGGGAAACTGTTAATCATCCTGCAACAAACAAGGTAGCTCTTCAATCACAAAGAATATCTGGGCCAGACTGTGTGTGCTAAGGCTGAGGAAAGCTGAAATGTGTATGTGTATAATAAAATGTAACATATATTATTTTTAATAAAATATAAACTATCCTCCACTGTGAGGCTTACTTTTTACTTTTAATGATATGTGATGAATAGAAGCTCTTACATCTAAGGTCCTGTTTTTGTTTATAATTAATACTTTTTGTGATTATTGAAAAGACTTTCATCTACCCAAAGGTCATTAGGGCATTGTTCATTGTTAATCTGTAGAAGCATACTGTCCAGTACAGCAGCAACTAGCCACAAGTGATCATTGAGAACTTGATAGATGGCTAGTCGAAACTGAGACGTGCAGGTGTGAAATATACACCAAATTATGAAGAATTTGTTTGAAAACAAGAATGCCTAGCTCATTTTTTTTACTTTGATTATATGTTGAAATGATAATCATGGATATATGCTGGTAAAATATGTGATAAAATCAATTGCACATGTGACTTACATATTTCTATAGGACAGCACTTTCCAGAGGTAAACTGCTTTACATTTCAAATTTCAGTCAACAATTCACACATGACTGATTTTTGTTTCTGGTGTGAATCAGATATCAAAATATATTTTACACCATCTGGATATGCAATTAACCCATCTCTGTATATTAAAAGGAATATTCTTTTTTTAAAAAATTTGTGTATATTTTATTGATTATGCTATTACAGTTGCCTCAGTTTTTCTACCCTTTATCGCCTCCACCCTGCACTCCATCCCATCATCCCCACATCAACATTTTCCCATGACCACTTTCCCCAGTCCCACCGCTCCCCACCTCCCACCCTCAATCTTCCCCCCTTTGGCTTTGTTGATGGGTCCTTTATACATGTTCCTTCATGACCTTTCCCCTCTTTTTCCCCCTCCTCCCCTTAAGTTACTGTCAGTTTGGTTTTTACTTCAATGTTGCTGCTTATGTTTTGCTTGCCTATTTATTTTGCTGATTAGGTTCCACTTATAGGTGAGATCATATGATATCTATCTTTCACCGCCTAACTTCTTTCACTTAGCATACAGCTCTCCCGTTCCATCCATGCTATTGTGAATGGCAGAAGCTCTTTCTTTCTTTCTGCTGCATAATATTCCATTGTGTAAATGCACCAGAATTTTTTGAAACATTTGTTTACTGTTGGGCACTTAGGTTGCTTCCAATTCTTGGCTATTGCAAAAAATTGTGCTGCTATGGACATTGGGGTGTATGAGTTCTTTTGAATTGGTGTCTCAGGATTCTTAAGGTATAACCCCGGCAGTGGAACTGCTGGGTCAAAAGGCAGTTCCATTTGTAGTTTTTTGAGGAAATGCCATACTGTCTTCCACAGTGGTTGCATCAGTCTGCATTCCCACCAACAGTATACTAGGGTTCCCTTTTCTTCACATCCTTGCCAGCACTTGTTGTTTGTTGATTTGTTTATGATGGACATTCTGGCTGGTGTGAAGTGGTATCTTACTGTGTTTTTAATTTGCATCTCTCTGATGGCTAGCGATACTGAGTATCCTTTCATGTGTCTCTGGGCCCTGTGTATGTCCTCCTTGGAGGAGTGCCTGTTCATGTCCTTTGCCGATTTCTTAATTGGGTTGTTTGTCTTCCTGCAGTGGAGTCCTGTGTGTTCTTTATATATTTTGGAGATCAAACCCTTGTCCGAGGTATCATTGGCAAATACATTTTCCCATATGGTTGGTTCCCTTTTCATTTTGCTGATAATTCCTTTAGCCATGCAGAAGCTTCTTATTTTGATGAAGTCCCATTTGTTTGTTCTTTCCTTTATGTCCCATGCTCTAGGGGACATATCGGTGAAAATATTGCTGTGTGGAATATCTGAGATTTTCCTGCCTGTGTTCTCCTCTAGGATTTTTATGGTGTTGCAACTTATATTTAAGTCTTTTATCCACCTTTAGTTTATATTTGTGTGTGGTGTCTGTTGGTGGTCGATTTTCATTTTTTTGCATGTAGCTGTCTAGATCTCCCAACACTATTTGTTGAAGAGGCTATTTTTATTCCATTTTATGCTCCCGCCCCCTTTGTCAAATATTAATTGACTGTAGAGACATGGGTTTATTTCTGGGCTCTCTATTCTGCTCCATTGATCTATGTATCTGTTCTTATGCCAATACCAGACTGTTTTGATTACAGTGGCCTTATAAGATAGTTTGATGTCAGGTATTGTGATCCCTCCTATTTTTGTTCTTCTTTCTCTAAAAGGAATATTCTTTTCCTACAGGATTTCTGTGACCCCTTGGTCATTATTAGAACGCTTTATTTTGTTCCAATAACTTATTTGTTGTTTTTTTACACATAGCACACTGTTTTAATTACTCTCCCTTGAGATGTCATGGGAAATTCTCTTAACTATCTTATTTCAGGATGTTTGCATTTCCACATAAATTTTAATCTCAAATTCTGTAAACAATGTCTCCTAAGAATCTCATTGGAAATAAATTTAGTCTATAAATTATCTGAGAAGAATTGACACATTAACCATACTGAAACTTCTACAACAGATATATATGTCCTCCCCTTTTATGGGCTCATTAATTTTTCTCAGTAATGTGTTCTGTTTAAAGGATTTGAAAATCTATTGTTAGACTTAGTCTTAGAATTTTGATGATTTATAATGTTAATAAAATGGTATTTTAAAAATTAATTTTCTAATTATTTCTGATATATCATTAAATCATTGTTTATGACCTTTTATCAGATGAACTTGCTAAATTAAAGTATTAATTCCTGAAGTTTTTATCTGTTGATATTCCTTTGGGATTTTCCAAGCATATAAATATACTTTCTGCAAGTGATGGTAACTGTATTTCCTTGTTTTCTAAACATATGTCTTTATTACAGTTTCTTCACATACTGTTCACAGTAGAAAACTCAATACAATGTTGAAGAGGAGAGATAGCAGTCATTTGTGCCTCATTTTTAACCTCAGTATATAGGCTTCCAAAATTTCATAAGTAACTATGATGTGTACTGTAGTTTTTGGCATTGTTTCTGCTTTGTGTTTTAGCCACCCTTTATCAAATTAAAGAAGGTTACTACTATTCATAACTTACTAAGAATTGTGTTTAAGAAGGAAGTTGAATTTGATCAAAAGTTGTATATGCATCTGTTAAAGTGAATGTAATATTATTTGCTTATGTTGTTAATGGGATAAAATAAATTGGTTTTTGAATATTATTATATTCTTGGGTTCATTGTATAATCCCAAATCAATGATCATGTGTTCTCTTTTATCTAGGTCTCTAAATTTGTCACTTTTTATTATTTTAGGAATTCTTATATCTAATATTTATGAGGATAAAAATTGACTTATAGTTTCTTTTTCTTTAATATTTCTCCTAGGTTTTGTTAGCAAAATTATACTGGCATCATTTTAAAAATTGGATCATGTTCTCCTTTTTATTCTCTGGAAGTTTATTTGGGATTAGGATTATTTCTTCCTAGAAACACAAGAGAATTCTATGCTGAAATCATTTTGATCAAGAATTTTCATTGTGTGAAGATTTTTAAATTCAAGTTTTGATTTCTTTAACAGATAAAATGTTGCACAAATCAATCTGTTTCACCTAAATTTTCAAATGTATTTGCACCAATTTTTTAAAAGATTCGATTTATTTATTTTTAGAGAGTTGGGAAAGGAGGGAGAAAGAGAGGGAGAGAAACATCAATGTGTGGTTGCCTTTTGCATGCCCCCTGCTAGGGGCCTGATCTACAACCCAGCAACCCAGGCATATGCCTTGGCTGGAAATTGAACCAGCGGTCCTTTGGTTCATAGTCTGGTCCTCAATCCACTGAGTCACATCAGCCAGGGCCAATATTTTTATAATATCCTAAAATTGCCATTTCATTTGCAGAATCAGTAGAGATTTTATTTTTTTCATTCCTGATGTCAGGAATACATTCTCTTTCTCTCTCTCTCTCTCTCTCTCTCTGTCTCTCTGTCTCTCTCTGTCATACACACACACACACACACACACACACACACACACACAACCAGTCTCACTAAAGGTGGTTTGCAGTTTGTTAATTTAATATGTCTTCTTAAAGAACCAATTTATGGCTTTGATGATTTCCTCAACCTTAAATTTGTTTCCTGTTAATTGACTTCTGATCTTTATCATTTCCTTCTTTCTACTTTGTTTTTTTTTTCTTTTCTACTTGATCACTGATTATTTCTACCTTTCTCTTTTGAAACATAAGATAATTTATATACATAATGAACTTTTAATATTTTTCTTCTGCTCTGTAGTAATTTGTCTATACATTTTCTACTGATTCATAATCTAGATTATACATCTTTTCTAGAACTTTAATCTGCACTGAAAAACATTTGTCACATTTTTATTTTTCAGTTGTAGAGTTAATATTTGATTTTTTTAATACCTTTAAATTTTCTGATCACATCTAAATGATTTCCACTGCTAGCTGTCATGCTTTTGAATTGTTTAAGCCTATCTTTAACTAATATTATTCTGCTTCATGTATAATGTAAGGATCTTACAACATTTAATTTTTCCCCTCTCTGATCTTTATGATTTATTGTTATACATTTTACTGACATCAATATTATAAATCCCCCAAAATTATTTTTGCTTAATTATATCTTAAATATATTAGAAACCAAGAATGAAAGGCACTTTATATTTATGTACATATTTATCATTCCAGGCACTCTCATTTCTTGTGTAAATTCAATTTTCCATCTGGCCTTATTTTTCTTCACACTGAGGAACTTCTTTTAATATTTCCTGTAGTGCAGGTCTGCTAGCAACAAATTCTATCAAATTTTGTTTGTCTGAAAAAGGTTTCAGTAAATCTAGATATTAAATTGTAGGTAGAATGTTTTGTTTTGTTTTTTTGTTCTGTTCCTTCAACCCACTCTAAGTATCCCTCCACTGTTTTTCTAATAAGTCTGTGATAATTCTTTGTTATTTTCTTCATACAACTATATTCTCTTTCTTCTCTTAGGTATCTAAGTCCTGTGTTGCCCAAGCCCAATATCCAAAGACAGCTTTTCTACAAACTGAACACTGTTTTTAAGGTGTTTAACAGTGGAAGGGTAAAACTGGTGCCAATTATAGAATCATGGCATTAAATGCAAGGCTTGTGCTGTTGTTTTCAATTGAGTGATAGAAATTCTGTATGAAAAGGTGCGGAGTTTCTTATGTGATCTTCCTTAAGAACAGATTTTTTGCTAGGTTCTAGAAGTTGGAATAAGAACATATAACCTCAATCCAATCACTAACTGAACTGATTTACCCATGAATTTTGGTCTTTGTGAAGGCCTAAAAATCTCCAATTATCCTTTATGTTTAAAATTTTAACTTTCAGGGCCCTGAATAATTTATGGGCTCTAAACACCCATTTATCTCCCCACTACCAGGCTCTAAACACCCATTTATCTCTCCCCAGTAACACAAGACCAACTTTAACTCTGCTTAGCTATTCAGCATTTTATGAACAGCTTTTTGTTAGCCTTCTCTACCTCACAGCCAGTTCTGCATGTAAAAGGGCAAATGCCTTAAAGGGAAACAATAAATTCTGTAAGCTGGCTTCACTTTTTGCTCCTCTTCAGGGTATTGGCCCTAAAGTGCTTGCATTGGTAGATCTGAACTTTTTAATTTTTGTCTTTCCAGTCCAGTGAGACTGCTAACAGCTCTTCAGATTCTCTGCTTAACAGGTAGATACTCTTTGCTTAACTTCTTACTTCTCTACACCTACCACTTTTGAATAGCAAATTACCATTGGATATTAACTCCTTTAAGACATATGGTTTGCAAATATTTTGTCCCATTCCATAGACTGCCTTTGCAATTGATTGATCGTTTCCTTTGCTGTGCAGGTCTTTACTTCTATGTAGTCCACTTGTTGATTTTAGGTTTTGTTGCCTGTGCTTTTTATATCTTATACAAGAGTCATTGCCAAGACCGATGTTAAGGGTCATTTTTCCTTTTTTTTACTCCCCCTAAGAGTTTTACAGTTTCAGGTATTACATTTAAGTCTTTGATCTATTTCAAGTTAATATTTATGAGTGGTGTAGATAGGAATCCAGTTTCTTTGGCATGTGGATATCATGCTTTCCTAATATCAGTTATTAAAGGTGTAGAGGAAATCAAGGTTGATACCAAAGATGAAATGCTAATTGCCCTGACTTATAATGTAAATGCTTCTCTCCCACCCCTGTAAGCCCTTTTCACGCCAATTGCCCTGACTTATGATGTAAATGCTTCTCTTTCACCTCTGTAAACCCTTTTTGTGCCAAATCTATACCACACCTCCCAAGACTCTTACCCCACTTAGCCCAGCATAAAGGGAATGTGGGGCTATTGTTCTGGGCTCAGAATTTGGAGTTTGTCTCCTCTGGGCCTGTGCACGTAAGTAAAGATCGTGCTCCTAACCCCTCAGTGTCTGGTCATTTCATTTTTCCGTAACATTTGGTTCCCTGACCAGGAAACGACCTTACATAAATTCGGGCTGACTTGCCGCCGACTGAGCAGGGCGGGCTGGGTGCCCGGTGGCCCGGCTGGGGACCAGGGAAGCGCGCGCCCTGAGATTTCTCAGGCCCTGACCGGTCAGGACACCGGACTCCGCCCCACGACTCCAGCCGGGAAGTGGGGGCTTCGGAACACGATCTATCGGAAGGCGCCATGTCGGTAAGTGCCCCGGGGACCAGACCCGAGATCAGGAGGGATTTGGGTCCCTCATCTGTTACAGTAGGATCGAGACTACGGAAGTCCAACTGCCGGACCCTCGCTCGGGGAGGGAAACTGAATAGCCCCTGAATGTTTGAAAAGTAAATTTAAGTGCATCTGTGTTTGTTTTTCTATGGGTGATGGTCTTGGGGAGGGAACTGAATAACCTCTGAATGTGTGAGAGTGAAAGCAAGTGTGTCTGTGTTTGTGGCTCCTTGGGCGCTAGCCTATGGAGCAAGAGTGGGTCCCAACCTGCGGTTCCTGTGTCAGGTCGTATGGCATAACAGTTGACAGTTAACCCCGAATTCTGTAGGGGCAACCTTAGCCAAGACCGACTTCATCCCACAAGGGAGCAGGCCAGGCGGATGAGCGAGTGCCCCCACCCTTTGTGTGTCTGCACCACACGGGAGGGAAGCCATGGGGGGGCGAACCTTCTACAATTTTAGATTGAATGCTGCAGAATTTCAGCAAATTTAAAGGGCAGGACCCATCATCTGATGCGGGCCAATTAGAGACATTTTGTACTGCAGAGTGGTCAACTTTTGGGGTCGGCTGGCCCCCTGAGGGAACATTAAATCTATCCACTATAAGAACAGTTCACCTGAAAGTTACAGGAAAGTCAGGACATCCCGATCAGTTTTCCTATATAGATAGATGGCAGCAGTTGGCCCAGGATATGCCCAGCTGGCTTAGTAAGTGCATGGGGACTCAGGGGCGCCGTGGAGGAGCCGCTGGCGGGGCACGCCCAAGAATGTGTTGTCCACAGGCGCCCCCTACGGCTCCCCTGCAGGAACCCCAACTCCTCTGCCTTCTATCTCGCCCCAGGGGCATCATTCTCCCCAGGAGCCCTCCCCGGTTCGGTACCCAGCCCTGCCCCATCCAGGCCCGTCACCCATAGCTAGCAGACTTAGAAGCCACCGTCCCCCTCTTCAGATGCCACTCCGAGAGGTACAGGCAGCACCCAGAGTTAATGAGGATGGGACTGTCCAACCTGGACCGGTTACTTATTATTACCAGCCATTCAGTACTACTGACCTCCTGAACTGGAAGCACCACACCCCTCCATTCTCGGAGAAGCCACAGGCCATGATCGAGCTCGTAGACTCGATCTTCCAAACCTACCGGCCCACCTGGTTCGATTGTCGCCAACTCCTCCTGACCTTGTTCAGCACTGAGGAGAGGAGAAAAATTCTAGAGGAGGCCCGGTGCTACCTTGAAGCGCATGCCCCGGCAGGAACCCTAGATCCCTCAGATTATGTGCGCTGTGCAGCCCCCGAACAACAGCCCACTTGGGACCCAAACACTGAGCGAGGGTGGACCGCCTTGGATCTGTATCGCCACTCCCTGTTACAGGGGATAAAGGCGGCAGCCAGGAAGCCCACTAATATGGCTAAGGTCGCCACTGTACACCAAAGGCCAGATGAGTGCCCCGGAGACTTCCTTGAGCGGCTGATGGAGGCATACCGAGTGTTTACCCCTTTTGACCCAGAGGCAGCTGAAAATCAGTGCATGGTAGCCATGGCGTTTGTCTCTCAATCGGCCGCGGACATCAGGAGGAAGCTCCAAAAGCTTGAGAGTTTTGCAGGAATGACCTTAAATCAACTCCTAGCAGTCGCCAATAAAGTGTATGAAAATCAAGATGAGGCAGCCGCAGCAACCCGCCTAGAGGACCAGAAAATGCAGGCCACCCTGCTGGCAGCCGCACTAGGGAAGCCGGCCCCCAGGGGTGACCCGATCAACAAATAGGGACACTTCAGGGTAGAAAAGGACTAGTGTGCCTATTGTAAGGAGCGCGGGCACTGGAAGCGAGACTGTCCAGCTCGCAAGGGGCGCGAGGAGATGCCCGCCAGCCAGGCTATCCTACCACCACCAGCCCCCAACGTATTGGCCCTCTCCGGGTT
>PVJD01015948.1:0-23034 GCA_004026545.1 Mormoops blainvillei | reverse complement strand
TTGTTCACAGGGCTTTCCCCTTTATCTCTGGAGATACACTTTGGAGTAGTAGACATATGTGAATTAACTGACTCGTGGTCAGCTGGAAGGAGTGCTCTGGTGTGAGCTCTGGACAAGCCTAGTCCAGTGTGTGTAGTCGCAGTCTTGTCCCTTATTAGCTGTGTGACCTCAGGTACGTTAGCAAGTCTGTGAGCCCCAGGTTCTGCATTTGTGAGGGGATTTGTTAAGTCCTGTCTTTTGGAGCATGTGCATTGTGGTTAATGTAGCTAAACACGTGGCTAGGTGTCTTGAATGCATTGCGATTTTGCACCATGTCTGTTATCCATGGATCATTTCTACCCAAGAAAAATACCACTGACCTTAAAGATTTAAAAACTCCTATAGATGTCAGAGAATATGTGGCACTCCACTACATGGACTACCAAATCGGTCCAAAATGTTGTTCAGAAAGACAGTCTGAGTAAATTTCTTCCCATTAAATCATATTTTGAGTGTGAGGGTGTTTTTGCATATGGGTACAACTCGCATCTGCTAGAAATCGGTTCAGTGTCAGTCTTTCTTCCCATGTAGCTCCCTTTCATATAAACCTCCTCTGACTTCAGTAATTTCACCATCAGGTAAAATCTACACCTCTCTTAGAGTTTTCCAAATGATAGCAAAAGGAATCCTAATGTCATCCTAATTGAATGGGCTCTCGCTCACCAACCAACGGCAAGTAGTGTCAACACAGTGGTTGCCGAGCTTCCAAACACAGATTATCACCCTTATATTGCAGACGCTCTCTGTAGATGAAGTGTATACAACACCTAGTCTGTGCACTAGTGTCACGTGCACTTGGACAGGAGTACAGGATGCGATCCATCCCTCTCCCAACTGGTGATTCTCTCCGGTTTCCTCATCATTCCAAAGTAAATAGTAAGGGTTGTTTTCCATTCCTGGAGTAAGTGTCAAAGTTCTGATACTAACTATCTGTGGGTCTGACCCCTGCTTACCATTACCACCGCCCCATCTAGTCCACCATGCTGTGAACTTCAAATTACCACCCACCGCACGACTTTCAGTTTCCCGTTCTCTAACTTCCTTGACTTACCGCTTCGACACTAGACCCCTCTTTGGAGCCTCCCGCCCTGCTTGTGACCCCTTAATTGTACTGCTCCTTTCAGTCCTACAGAGTACCTCCCCATGTTTTTTATATGAAAGCTGCTCTTAGAATCTGAAATCCTATTGGCAGTGCAGATAGGCTCTATTTTTCTTGCATTCCTAGTGGTAGCCAGGAGCCTTTCCAACAGCAGATGCTAAATTAATAATAGGACATGTAAAGAGTGAGTGTACAAGGAGTCAAACTTATGACTTAAGTTCTCCTACATTCTTGAATAAGCTGAGCCAAGCCAGTTCCATATGCTGAAATTTTACAAAGGAACTGAATGGAATAAAGCAAACCGAGATTTGAACGTTTTACTTTTTTCTTCTTATCTCACGGTCACACGGACTTTACCGTGAGGTAACATCCTTTTTCACAAAAATCCATATTCCAGTGTTATTCTGTCTTGTTCTGAATAACATGAAATTATCCAAGGATTCTCAATTTCTTACAGAATACCAGGATTTCTATTTTTCAACCTGACAATCTCCAATAAATACGTGATGTATGCCACTCATAAACTTAGGGTTTGGAGGTAAGTAATCCTCTAATTGAAAGTAGCATCATTTCAAATCGAAAAAGAGGAAATACAAATCTGCACTTTCCCCACATTGTACAGGGACACAGAGATGGTATGCACTGTGTTCCCAGGAGCCCCGCATTGGCTCATCACTAGTTAGAAGGCTGCCTGCTTTTTTAACCACAAAATGAAAAAAGTATTTTGATACTGTTCTTCAATCTAACATGCCTGTAGAAGTAATAGCAGAGGTTGGGGATCTATGAGGCTCTAAGGAATGCTAGGCATGGGGGTATCCAACGTAGCACCCCCAGAGCAAGAAATGAGGAGAAAGGGACTCTTCCTTGAACAGTAGCCTGAGAACACTTGAGATCCTGGCTCTTACTCTGGGCCTGGTATGACTTCTCAGGATGATGATGCACCTGGAGGAAGGACAGTGTGATGGTGTGAGCACCTGGAGCACAGAGATTCCACCTTGGCCCTAACCAAGACTGCCACAGCAGGTTTTCTTGAGAGCACTGCTCTTGAATCCCACAAGGCTCTCCAATCTGATCAGTCTCTACATGTTACATATGTACAGCTCTCTGTATGTCAGTCATAAATCACTAAAATGTCTTTTCTTAAAAATAAAGCACCTAAACATATTCTCAGTGTACTATGTAACAATATTACTTCTTGGTATTTACCCAAATGAGTTGAAAATATATATCCGCAAAATATGCCTGCACAAGATAGTACTAAACACAAACTGTAACTGCAAAATTAAACATAAATAAAATTTTAAACCCCTGCACACAAATGTTTATAGCAGCTGTATTCATGACTGCCAAAACTTAAAATCAACCAAGAAGTCCTTTAGCAGGTTAATGGATAGCTAAACGTGGTAGGTCCAGAAAAAAGAAATGAGCCTTCAAGCCATGAAAGGACATGGAGGAAGCTTAAATATGTGTTACTCCGAGAAAGAAGACAATTTAAAAGGCTACATTCTGCGGGTTTCCAACTATGTGATGTTCTGGAAAAGACGGCACTGTAGGAAAAGCAAAAAGGTCAGTGGTCACCAGGGGTCAGGTGGCAGGGAGGGATGAAGAGGTGGAGCACAAAGCATTTTTAGGGCAGTGAAACTACGGTGCATGACACTACAGTGTGGCTAAAAGTCGTAATACTTTTGTCAAGTTCCCCAAATGTACACCACGAAGTATGATGTTTAATGTAACTATAGACTCTGTGTGCTGACAATGTGCCAATGTAGGTTCACAGGTTGCACTAAATGTACCGCTCTGTGGCAGGATGTTGCTCGTGTGGGTGGCTGTGAGTGCTTCTGGTGAGAGGGTGTATGGGTAGCCTCTGTGCTTTCTACTCAGTCTGCTAAAAAGCTAGAACTGCTGTGTGAAGGAGCAGCAAGTAAAAACGTGAGGTTCACATGCAGCACTGGGGATCTAAGTCTTGAATGCAGATTGAGGCCCTATAGTGGCGATCCTACTGAGGTATCCTACTCAGTACCCTAAATCTGACTCACGTGAAGGCCCAAGATTTCCCTCTCTGCTAAAGTTGGGTCCCCGCCCTCTCATCTCAGTCCAACGCCTCTACCACCCCTGAGAAGGATACGAGACCCCCTCTGCCTGATGTTTATTCTTGGATCTCTCCTGAAAATGGAATAGAAAGAATTTGGTGAGGTCTCCAATGAAGAGTTTGGCAGTCTCTGAACTCTTTATGGTACTCACCTTCTTCCTGGCACACCTTGGAAATCCTTCCTCTACTCACTGGCATCGATGAACCACAGAACCAGGTCTTTGCCTTCTTGACCTCTGAAGTGGAAATCAGGTTCAGTCATATCCCGTCAAGGCTGTTTAGGGACTCTGAGGGGTGACAGGCGAGACGGGCATCTATGGGGCCCGCTGTTCTGTGTGGGTGCTGATGCTCATTACTCTGGTATGTATTTGAATCTAGTATTTTGGACGCAGACTCTTTTTTTTTATCACGTAAGATACGTTGCGGCGAAGGGAGAAGAAAGGTGAATGAAGGGGGCACAAGGACAGCCTCAGCTTAGAAGGAGAGGGAAAACGTAGACTTCAGACTAATTCCGGCCAGGGGTCTAATTCCTATCCTTTCTCTTAACAGTCACATGCTATCGGGCACATTGCCAAACACCATGAGCCTCAGTCTCTTCATCAGTGCAATGGGTTTGATAACATCCAACTTGGGGGCCAGTGGAATGTATATAATGTATGCAAAGTGTCTGGTCTGTATTGATTTTAAGGGATACCAGTTCCTACTATGATTAATTTGTCCCCTGGGGTTTCGACTCACTACACTGACACTGAGTTTTTAATCCTGTAGATGTCAGATAATTTCAATGCTGGAGGACACAGAAATCCCTATCAGGCAAAATGTTTAACTGTTTAACAAGGAGAACTCATTCAAATTCCCACCCCCTTTAGAGTATGGTGTGCAATGTCCATTGGTGTGAGCTAGACTTCCTCAGAAGATGTAACAGAAAACTCTTCAAATATGTTTCAAGGATCAAAGTGTAGCCTCCTTCTCTGCTGCCCTTCTCTCTAGGCCACTCCAAGTTTCATTCACTTAACCACAGCAACATTTAACCTTGCTTACAGTTGGCCACATTATGCACAAGTCAACCTAATGAGAAGGTCTTTTTAAAGGAACAGTCTCTGGCTCCTCCAGTTGGAGACTAATAGTGTCAGTCCAGCAAATTCTGGGTAGTATCCCCTCAAAGGAGTATCGTGCTTATGCCTTGGAGAGTCCCTAGAGACCTTGTGAATAAAACATCTAATTTGCACACTGAGCTCACCTGCACTGGGACAAGAGCACAGGCTATGTCCTGTTCCTGCCCCAGGTGATTTCTGTCTGATTTACTTGGAATTTCTAAGTAACGGTTAAGTGCACTTTCCCATTCCAGAATTCACCTTCAAATACGTGGTCACCATCTGTGGGTCCGGCCTCTGCTCACGATTTCACAGCATCATCTAGCCCACCATTCAGCTAAATGAAATTCCCTCCCATGGAGAGACTTTTCTTTTCCCAAGATCCAACAGTGCCTTGCCTCAGGACATTTACACTTCACAGCTCTCCTCTGGAACCACCATTCTCTGTTCTTATCCTGTCTTTTCAGTTGGTTTTTGGGTCTTACATTGTATATTACCATTTCTCCATTTGTTAGCTGCTTCTCGGCGCTGCAATTTTTATGGTCTATGGGTAGGCCTTCTTCTTCTCACCTCTCCCAGTATTAGCACAGAACCTTCTAAGAGCAGATGTGCAACTACTGACTCGGGATTAAATGAGCCTGTGAGCATGGAACCTAACTTATTACACTTTAATTCTACATTCTTTTTTTTTACATTACTAAATTTAAAAAATTTTTATTGTTATTCTATTACTGTTGTACTATTTTTTACCACTTTGCCATCCTCCACCCATCCCATGCCACCACTCTCACAGTCAATTCCTACACTGTTGTCCATGTCTGTGGGTCATTCATGCCCGTTCTTTGTCTAGTCCCTTCCCCTTCTTTCCACCATGATCCTCCTCTCCCCTCCCTCCAGTCACTTTTGTCCTGTTCCATTTTTGCATGCTTGCGGTTCTATTTCTTTAATTAGTTTATTTTGTTCATTTCTTTCTCTTGTAAGTGAGATCATATGGTATTTGTCTTTTACTAACTGACAGGCTTATTTCCCTATATTCTAGAATTAGTCAAGTGCATACTGTTATTTATAACTCTGTGAAACACAGAGTAAAGGAGATTGGGAAGGCAATACTGACAGTACTAGTTTTTCTCTATTTAATGATTCCATATCTTTCACTGCTTTATATCTTTACACTTTGAAGGAAATGCTTATGTTACCTTGCACCAAATCACTTAACAGGATGGAAGTTTTGGCAATTTGTTTTACAAAACAGCAAAACTCTCCCTCTTCAACCGGATAAACAACATGGGTGACCTATGTAATTGACTTAGATTATAAGGGCTGATAAACCTTTATTTTGCACTAAAACCATTGAAAAAGAAGAAAAAGTAAAAATGCAGATGAATCTCCAAATTACCCACACAGAGAAAGAACACTGAGGTATCATGCCCTGTGTTCCCTCAGTCACACCAGCCCTCCACTGCTGGGAACAGACTGCTCTCTTCAACCATGAAATGAACACTTGGCCTCATCTTCATCA
This sequence comes from Mormoops blainvillei, assembly GCA_004026545.1. Classification (NCBI taxonomy): domain Eukaryota; kingdom Metazoa; phylum Chordata; class Mammalia; order Chiroptera; family Mormoopidae; genus Mormoops; species Mormoops blainvillei. Next base: position 17,194 of record PVJD01015948.1, on the reverse strand, counting down.
GCTGTGGCAGCAGCTGCTGGACATGGTCCTGAATCATTTGATGCCACGGCATTGGTGCCAGCCTTTTGGAGAATTGTGGTCTGGGCTTTTCCTCATCTGGCAAAGTCTCTTCATACCAGCACAGGAAGGCGTTGGGGATGGTGCGATTAATCTTGGCTCAGAACTCCAGCACTTTCATCTTGCTGGTCTCAGCATGGGCTCTTGGAACCAACAGGAACTCATAAGTTGGGGGATCACTGTCAGAGACCCAGCAGTACTCCAACCACTTGGGTTTCACGAGATCTTGGGTGATGAGCTTCTTTGGTTCCTCAAATACATAGTGCCCTTTTCCAGCATAGAGTGTCATCTTGTTCAGGAATTCCCAGATCTTCTGCTCAGTGGCACTGTTGCTGTTCGCGAAGACCATGCCCAGGATATTCATCAGGAGACCATACCTGGGAAATCCCCTGCTGCCATTGCTCACCCTCCCATTTCTGGGGAGATCCATCTTGCTGACCAGGGTAGAGGAATGCTTCATAGTATCATCTTCCTTTAAGTCAGCACCAATTACCACCTCCTTCCTGGTAGATGCTCTTCTGAGGATCTCATGGAAGCGATTTCTGTACTTTCTATTGACAATTGTCAGTGTATCTGCCTTCCCAGTAGGTTGTTTCCTTTTGTACCTCTGCATCAGGAACTGCACCACCATACCGGTCATCTCGGTCAGACAGTCTCTCTGAGACTGCACCACAGAAGGTGGGGCCTTGCAGGAACTTGGCTTGTTGTCCATTTTTCAGTGGGCTCCTTCATACAAACCTGTGTTCGAAACACCTGCAGACTTAGTGATGGTGGATAGGGTTCTCTGAGGCCACTTGCCACTGCCACGTGGCCTAGCATCAGGCTTCCTCTGCTCTATAGTTTCAAAAGGAGGAGGGGACGAGAAGGCCAGTGCCTGCTCTGTGGCATCCCCGAAACCCTGGATTGCACCTTGGGCCTGGTGGTGTTCCACATGGCTGTGGAGTTTCCATTTATGACCATGAGGCATGGCGACTGTCAAGGAAAGTAGTCAGGAGTGCTGGTGGGACAGCAGGCAATCTGGGCATGAGGGGAGAGAAGATAAGAGGGCGTGAGCCCCTTCATCAGGGCTATACTACTTTGACCTTAAGAAGGCCACTTCTGCAGCTTTCCTGGAGAGCAGTGCTCTGACCTACATCTCCTCTGAGAACCCTGTGGAAATCATTTAAATGAGTCTCAGGTCACAGCCAAGCAGCCCTGCCTAGTTCTCTCTAGGTTTGACTGCAGTAGTAGGCAGGTCTTGCTTTTGTGAAGTCCTGTGTGTCATGGAAAGTGGGGGCTCCCCAGTCCCCATTCAAGGCCACCATATCAACTTTTGGCAGGGCCTGGGCCTCCTCCTCTGGGCTGCTCTACATTTACAGCATAAACCTATGTCCTCTTCATCTTGGAATTTTAAGAGGAACCAAATGGACACCTAATACACCACCCTTGCTTGGGGGCCCACACTACTGAGAGCTCCTGGGGACTCATTGTCCTGAGCTTGGTGGGGCCCTCAGTCCTCATTCAGGGTTTTCACCTTCACTCTAGGTAAGACCTTGGACACCTGCCTTGGTGGATCTAATGTCCCTGTACTCAGAAAGGCTCTCGCCGACACAATACCATCAAAATTAATAAGGCATCACATACACATGATTCCCAAGCCTGGTCTCCTCTGTGCTGCAAGCAAAGAGGGAGACTCTCTGTTGTCTCCTATTCATGAGGAGGGGTGAATGTTACACACAGCCTTAGTTCAGGATTCCCTCCTGGGTTACCTCTGTCTCCAGACCTGAGACTGCTCAACGAGTGGAACACACTTACCTATCTGGGACTCTCCAGACAGAAATGATGGGGGTGGCTCACACTGACAGGCAATCTGGTGTTGCCTAAGTCCTCACTTAGTGTCTGCATTTGGCATCTGTCAGTGGCAGAGCCTTCTTCATCTACTGAGTCCACAAGCCTCCAAACACAGCCATTACCCTTGTGAGCTCCTAAGGGGAATCGGGGCCTGTCAAATGACTACCCATGCCTGCAGATTCCAAAAACTGAGAGTAGGGGTGCTGTGTTGTGTTTTCATCTTTAATGGGAAGAGATTGCCTCATTAGCACCCAGGGTCCACCCCTTGGTTCTATCCAAGCCGAGGTTTCCTTGATCTGAAGAATCAGAGAAAGTATCTTTGACCAAGGCCTTCCTCCCTGAGACTACCCAGGCAGAACGTAGTCAGAGGGCCCTTAGTGACTTTCTACTGTGGGTCTCAGAAGCGGGACTTTCTAGGGCCACTTTTGTTCTGGTAGTGGTCATGGACTCAGCAGTCCACACCAAGAGCCTCACCTTAGACTTCAGACCTGTGCTGGGACTTCAGTCTTGAGGGAAAAAAATTGGAGTGCCAGAGAAAAATGTTGCTGATCTATCCTCCTTTATTATTAACCAGAGTTAGCCTTTCTGCTTCTGTTTTAAATGATTTAGTATTAACTGGAAAGAGCTGTCCAGGAAGGCTGTGTGATCTCTGATTTTGATGTTATCTGACACCACATATGGAGATGATCATATTGTCACCAAATATACCTGTTTCTACTCTCTATTCATAACTTTGATTTTCCTGTGGTGTTCTTAGTGCTTTGGCTATATAAGCCCATCCCATTCTTAGGGCATAGGGTCCTTTTTATTCCCTAAAATACATTTTTGAATATTAAGGAACATAAGATCTACTTTAGACATAGAGGAGTAGAAAGAACTGTGTGGGCTCTAGAGGAATTCAGACTGGGAGACTTGTGCCAGCCTCATCACTTATTAGTCCAGTTAACTCGAGCATGTTTGCAAACTCCAATACACAGAAATGGCAGTCAACCAAAATGCTGCTTAACAAGGACAATTATGCAATATGTCCTCATAAGAGGATATAATATAACATCTCTGCAGAGTCTGTCATCCTTGGATACAACTCCAAGTTCTTGGAAGTTTGTCAAAGACATACCTTTCCACTTCCAGCTCCAACCATCCTCTCCAACCACAATCACCACACTGTTGTCTATGTCCATGAGTCCTTTTTCTTTATGGCTCAATCTCTGTACGCCCCAACCCACCACCCAGAGCTGTCATCCTGTTCTCTATCTATGAGTCTGTCTATATTTTGCTTGTTAGTTCAGTTTGTTTTTCATTTCACTCATATGTGGAATCTAATGAAATGATAGCTTTACATTTTTACTTAAAGATTTTATTTTTTATTTTTAGACAGAGGGGAAGGGAAGGAGAAAGAGAGGGAGAGAAATATCAATGTGTGGTTGCCTCACGCGCACCACCTACTGGAGTCCTGGCCCGTAACCCAGATATGTTCCCTGACTGGGAATTGAACCAGCAACCCTTTGGTTAGCAGGCCCGCACTCAAGCCACTGAGCTACACCAGCCAGGTGACAGCCTTACTTATTCTAAGGAAGTGGTTAAGTCAGATAAATTTTTTGAATCCTTGATCTTTAAGGTTATCTGAAATCTCATATGTAAATGATGATCTTATTGTCAGCTAAATTTATCTTTTTCCTTTAGTCTTACCTCACATTTGTTTTGGTATTATTCTTGCATTTATGACAGGGATGTGAATTAAGAGACACAAGATCGGCCTCAGACTTGGAGGAGTGAATGAGTGTGTGCTCCCATCCCTATCACCCAACAGCCTCATGAACCTTGGTACATTATTAAACCCTATGAGTGAGCCTCATATGTGATGTGACTTTGATAAGCCGTCCTGTAGGTCTGGTTGAATGTGTGTACTAATGAAAAGCCCATGTTGGCATTTATCATACCCCTCCTTCAGATGACTGGTGGTCACCTTTCCAAGTGGATTGTTTTACCTCTCTTAGACCTGATATTAAGAAGACTGGGGCAGCCGTGCCTGGTGTGGTTCCTGATTGCATGTTGGCCTGTGAACCAAAGGGTCTCTGGTAGGGCACATACCTGGGTTGTGGGCCAGGTCCCCACTGGGGAACTGGCAGGAGGCAACCACTCATTGATGTTTCCCTCTCTTTCCCCTTCCCTTTCCCTCTCTAGAAAGAAATATATAAAATCTTTAAAAAAAAAAAAGAAAATTTGGGGAGCCTCACCTAAGAACCCTGCCCTATACTTTCTAGAGCTGATATCAAAGGGTGGGAGATGACTCCTTGTTATCCCTTCCATTCAAGTGTAGGTGGACACTCAGTTATCACTCAGGCTCTGAAATATGAGTCATGCCAGGGCCTGGGCCTCCACTTCTTCACCCGAGGGTTATCTCCTCATAGTAAGGCCTACACCTCCTTGTCACCCAACAGGAACAAGTAAGGTTGACCTTATCTGGCCACACCTACCCATGGCCTCAGAAAAATTGAAGATGTGGCAGGCATGTGCAGGCCCTCTGAGGCATGGTCCCACTCAGGGACCTAACTCAAGTCTTAAATTTGACCCCTTTGTCAGGCCTAATACTCTTCCCTGTTGACATGTGACCACCACACAGAGACCAAAACACTCACTTTCTTATTACTCCTTAGTGGGATTGATGGTCCCACTGAGCTGACATTTCTACCTGGGACTTCCTAGAGGTGACAGAGGGGAGGATACTGTGTGTTCATGGATGGCATGGGGTGTGTGTCCCCTCACTCTTCCCTTGTCCTCCTCCTGATTCCTGGCACAACCTGGAGATATTCCTTGTCTTGACTAGATGCTTCTCCCTTCCTACTTAGGCCCCCAGTTCCCTGAAACACCCTAGGAAAAAGTGAAGTTTGCCTCATCTGGTCACAACAGCAGAGGAGGGATTCATCATAGTCCTGTCAATTGTGACGTTAATTTGTCATCATGTAAGTTTTTTACTTTCACTCTGAACCCTTCCTGGGATTGCACTCTCTGCTGATTGAACCTATAGCCTGCAACAATATCCTCACTTTCCAGGGACCTGAGTTTAAAGTCAGTGTTAGCCACAAGCAACAGGGTTCTTCTCAGCCTCACAGGGATGAAGACCAGGATTGGACTTTATGGGATCTTACTGTTCTGGCTGGGTGCTGCATCAGCCTGATTAAGCTTTATTGTCACCATTTCTATGAGAACTTGATACCTCTTTCTTTATCGACCTGAGAACTCTACCCTAGGGCCAGGCTCTCATGCTCCTGAGAAGCCAGAAGAGTAAGCAAGGGTATGTTCAATCTGACAGCTGTTTCTCAGACCCTCCGTGTTTGAGAGCAGATGGGACTCGTGTCACTGTGACTGTTTGTATTCTGGGCTGTTGCTCTTCCCTGTCCCCCATTATTGGGCCCGCTTCTCACTTTGTATATCTTGGAATAAAGTTTTCCTGGAAAATTCCACATGTCTGCAAACTCTTAAGCAGCTATGACTCAGAATACCTTGCAGAGAATGGCTCCCTCTCCAGGAGAAAACTGTACAACTAAGTAGGAGTCCCTGGGCAGGTGGTGAGCTGCTGGGGAAAAAATACACCAGTCTGTTCCTTCTCTTCATCAGATGAGAATTCTCATGTAACTTCTATTCTGACAGATTTACTTTCTACAGGGAAGAGACTTTCCAGAATAATTTTGAGAGCCCCTCACCTTTTGAGGTTATCTAACACTGAAAAGCAGATGATCACACTGTCACAGAGCACTATCTTTCATTTATGTATTTATACCTCTCAACTGTAATGTTATTCTTGTTCTGGCTATATATTCCCATCCAGTAGTTAGGGAACAGGGCCATTCCTTTAATCACTTCAGACATATTTTGAAGAATTGAGAAGAAAATGGATATAAGAGGTACAGGGTGTATCTTTGTGTGGGAAGAGTAGAACAGCATGGGCGTACTGTAATTTAGATGGGGAGTCTAGTTCCAGCCTTGCCATTTACAAGCCCCAGGAATTTTGGCACATTACCAAGTTCTGCCTCTCTGAACCTGATTCTCCACTGTACAGTGAGACTGATTCGTCCTGTCTCGTGGGACCAGTGGAATATAGGTAATGTATGGAAAGCATCTCTCACTGTGCCTGTCTTGGATTGAGACATTAGAAAATGGCAGTTATTGTTATGATTATCTCTGACCTTAGATGTTATCATCCATTCAGCTGGATTTTTTTTTACATCTAAGAGAAGTCAGAAAATAAGCAGTGTTCTAGAAAATATAAAACCTCCCTTGGGGATAAAATTGTGTTTAGCAATGCAAACGAGCATGCTATCTCTCTCCCCCTCTTCACTCTCTTTTTGACTTGTCCCTTATGAAGTAGAGAGTATCTCACCCTCTTTGGTAATGATGGCTTCTCCTACAATCTATAATTGCATGGGCAGCGGCAGGGTCTTCTTTGCCTAAATATCCCTAGTTCAAGCATGAAGCCTTCCAAAGAGCTGATGTTCCATCTATGACTGTGTCAAATAAAAGCCATGAACCAAGAGGTCTTGTTCGCTATGATTTATATGCTCAAGCATTCTTGAAAAATGAGCAAATCCAGGTATGTATCATTACAATTTGCACAATGAAAGACTAAAGGTAGTAAACAAAAAACAAGTGATGAATTTCATATATGTACCACATTTTATTCATCTATTTGTCTATGGATGTACATGTGCTTTGGATCCATGACTTGGTGATAACAGATAATGCTGGCTACAGCATAGGTAAAGTAGTGAACAATGTGTAATAACTACATAGGTTCAAATGGGTGCTTGACTTATAGGGGTGAACACTGTAAATTATATGTCTAATCCCTATGTTGTACAACAGAATCTAAAATAATGTTCTATGCCATCTGAAATTTTAAAATGTTTTAAAGGTTGCCATTTTTTCTTTATCTATGTATCTATTTCACTACTGCTCCCTACTATTTTAGTGTAAACTCCATTCAAATCTCAAAACATTCTTATCCTAAAGCCATATTATCTTGTTCTGGTTCACAAAAGGGATTGGAGGGCCTCCAATCTGTATTTCAAAAACAAAATTTGTACTGCTGACCTCATAAAGGGCAATAACTGTAAGATCCATGTCACTCAGAAATGTACATTCTGAATGTAAAAAAAAATTCTGTCAAAAATAACACTGAATAAACATTGAAAAAACACAGTGATAAGCCAACAAGTTATTTTGCATTTTAAACAACTACCTAACAGAACTTTTCAACCAAAAAGTGAGAATCCCTCGAATTCACTCAGGATGAGGGTAGTGGCTGGATGTGGTTGTGCAGTGCCCACTGGCCTTGGAAGGTCTGTCAGCCCTGGATTCAGCTTGGGCTCTGACTTGAGCTCTCCCTTCCTTGTCTTTCAAAGACTCTTCATAGCAACATGGGAAGGCTGTGGGATCACTTTCTCTGACCTTGGTCAAAAACTCAAGGATTTCCATCATGCTGCTCTCAGCTTGGGCTCTTGGACCCTATGGGAATTCATCACATGAAGGACCACTATTGACCACGTTCTGGTACACCAGGTATATTTCCTGCACCAAATCTTGAGTGATAAGCTACCTGGGCTCCCCAGAAATGAAGAGAAATTTTTCATCATAGAAGCCCATCATATCCAGGAATTCCCAGATGTCCTCCTCAGGGGCACAGTGGCTATTCAAGAAGATCACAGTCAGGAGGAGGGATCAAAATCCCTTTTACAGAAATCTCCAACCCGAGCTAAGACTCCCATTGCTCGCATCATCTTGATTGTGGACAAGGATGTAAAAGAGACTGCTGGGCTTGACTTCTTTCAATTCTAGACCATAGACCAGATCCATGTGCTCAGAGGTCTTCCTGAGAATCTCAGGAAAGTCCTTCCTATACCATTTGTAGACTATCTTCAGCATATCTGCCTCCTTAATGGGCTCCTTCTATTTATACTAATTCAGAAGATGCTCTACCAACTTATTCACCTTCTGAGGTAGAATATTTAGGCCAGAGTTTGTGGAAGTAGAGGTCCCAGAAGGATTTTTACTTTTCTGAACATGACCTTTGGCTTTTCCAGGAGGTCTTTCACATGAAACACCTGCAGCAGCATGGTGGTAACTGTGGAACTGGAGGCACCTGGAGGGGTGTAGCACCAGTGGAGCTCGAGGCAGTGGCCCCTAGAACAGAAGAGGAGGAGCAAACATTGAATGATAGAACCAGGCGTGTGTAAGTCCTGATTGATCTTTTTATTTTTTGAATTATTTATTTATTTATTTATTTGTTTGTTTTTAGGACAGGGGGAATGAGGTAGAAAAAGGGAGAGAGAAACATCAACGTGTAAGAAACACATATATTGCATGCCTATTGTGTGCTCCCAACTGAGGGCCTGGCTTGCAACCCAGGCACATGCTATGACTGGAAATCAAATGAGCAACCTTTTGGTTTGAGGGACAATGCCCAACCCACTGAACCACACCAGTCAGGCCCCAGTTGTTCTTTTTGGGGAATCTTATGTTGCATATGTGGGTGACCTTATTGTCATTAAGAATGATCTTCTCTCCATTATTCTTATCTCTTATTTGTTTTGGTATCTTTACTGATCTTGTTTTGGAATCCAATTCAGTGATTTGGTCACAAGGTTCTCCATTTCATCACTTGAGATATACTGTGGAGTCGCAGATGCAATTAACTGACTCATGGAGTGCTCTAGTGTGAGCCCTGGACAAATCCGGTCTAGGGGATGTAGTCCCCAGCCCTGTCACTTATTAGCTGTGTGACCTCAGGTACATCAGCAAACTCTGTGAGCCCCAGGTGATGCATTTGTGAGGGGGTTTGTTAAGCCCTGTCTTATAGAACTCATGGATTGTGGTCAATGTATGTAAAGCATGTTGCACAGTATCAGGAATGCATTGCGATTTTGCACAATGTCTGTTATGTCCATCATTCGGATTATTTTGACCCCAGAAAACACCACTCACATTAAAGAAGTTAAAAAATCCAGTAGATATCAGAGAAAGTGTGGCACTTTAGTATCTGGACAATCAAATCAATCCAAAATGTTGTTTACGAAGAAACTCAAGAGAAAATTTCCTTCCTTTAAATTACATTTTGAGTGTGAGGGTGTTTTTCCATCTGAATACAATGCAAATTGCTAGAGTTTGGTTCCATGCCCAAGTTTTTCTTTCCACCTAGCTGCCTTTTCATACAAACTTCCCCTATCTTTATTAATTTCACCATCACCAAAACCTGCAGCTCTCTTAAAGTTTGACAAATTATAGCAAGAACAATAACACAACAAAAAGACTTCATTTCCATTCTAGTAGAATGGGTCTGAATTCCCAATCCTTACCAAAGAGTGCCTGCCCAGTGGTTGCTGAGCTTCCAAACACAGGTTATCACCGTATTTTGCAGAAACTCTCTGTGATGATTTGCATAAAACCCCTACTCTGTGCACTAGGGTAAACTGTCCTGGAACAGGAGATTAGGATGTGTTGAATCCCTTTTCCAAGTGGAGGTTTTCTCTGGTTTACTCACAATTCCAAAGTAACTGGTGACGGTAGTTTTGCATTCTGGAAGGAAGTGTCTCACCTCTCATACCCACTATCTGAGGGTCTTGTCCCTGCTCACTATTATCACAGCCTCATCTAACTAACCATGCTGTGAACTTCAAATAACCACACACTGCAAGACATTCACTTTCCAGGACTCTACCAGCTTGGCCTGAAGGCATCTACACTAGGTCCCTCATTGGAACCTTTTGCTGTGCTTCCGACCCCTTGGTTTAACTGGTCCTTTAAATTTTATGGCGTATCTCATCATGTTTTTTATATGAAAGCTGCTCTTAGACTCTAAAATTGTATGGGCAGTGCAAGTAGGCTCTGTTTTTCTTAGCATCCCCAGACTAGCCAAGAGCGTTTTAAACAGCAGACTCTAAGTTAATATTCATACATGTAAAGAGTGAATGTACAAGAAGTAAAACTTATTATGATTTAATTTCTTCTGCATTCTTGAATAACCTGAGCCAACCCAGATCCATACATTGCAATTTTACAAAGAAGCTGAAAGGATGCAAAGCAAGAATTAATTGCATTTTATATGTTTTTCGCATCTCATGATGATACAACAGTTTGTGATGTAATTTCCATTTTGAGAAAAGTAAATTTTCTAATCTTATTCTATCTTGCTCTGAATGAAAGGAAAGTTTCCAGAGATTTCAATTCGTTACGTCATACCAAAATTCCTGTTTTTCAACCTCATAACCTCCAATAAACGTGTGATCCATGACACTGATAATCTTAGGTTTTGGAGCTACGCAATCCTCTAATGGAAAGTAGTAATATTTAAAAAGGAAAAAAAGAAAAGATAAACTTCCAATTAACCCATTTTGTACATGAACCCAGGGCTGTTATGCACTGTGGTTGCAGGTGACCGACCCTGGCTCCTCACTAGTTAGAAGACTGGCTGCTTTCTTTAATCACCAAGTGAAGACTCTGCCTCAGACCTCGCTAGGGATGGGGGAAGTTTTGGGATATGCCCTGGACAGCAAACTGGCCTTGGCTGCAGTAGGGGAAATCTGGCTGCAGCTCTGACTCAGGCTGTCTCTTTTTTATCTCGCAAAACCTCCTCATAATGAAATGGGAAGGCACTGGGCATGGTGCTGTGGACGTTAGCCAAAAAATCACATATTATATGTATATGTAAGAAAGCACCCCATATCAACCTACAAAGATAAGATTCATCCTTTTTTATAGCTACAGACAGCAGTGTAAATATATGATGATTTTAAAAATCAATGTACTGATAGGCATTCATGCATTTCCCTATTGCTGTGGGCATTATTCAGGGTAAGTCTTAGAAACGTGAAATGACTGGGTCACAGGGATGTGCAACATCTTTTTTTATATATTGTCAAATTCTGCATGTTCACATTTTGAGAATTATTGCATCAATGTTCTTAAGTAATGTTGTAATTAGGTGATTTTTTTAAAGTAATATATTCAAAATTCAAGTAATTTTGAGCTATCTTTACCTGGCCTAAATGATATTGTCGTGCTTGTTTCATAAAATATTTTTTAAAGTTTTGTGCCCATTTTCATGTTCTGGAATAATTTGTGTCGTGAAATTTATACATTTGCTGTAATAAGAGAGTAATGCAATCAGTGCTCCACACACTCATTTCCTACCTTCAGCAAAATCACCACATAGCCAGTCTTGTGTCATCTATAACCACCCTTGGACCTCAGGTTATTTTGAGGCAGACATCAATAACAATATTTATCCTATGATGTACCTGTAGAGGGTGACACTGTTAATTACAAACATAACCACAGTACCCCAAGGACACTGGCAGTCAGAATCCCAAGATGGCCTACCAGATTCCTGACTCCTGGTGGACATACATCTTCTTTCCAGTTAATGAATGAAACAGGAATGTAGGGGCTGGTATGAGGGATTTAGCAGATGTCATTGAGGTCCCAAATCTGATATTAAAATATGGAGATTATCCTCCATGAGCCAGATCTAATGCGGTGAGTTCTTAAATGGGGTGGGGCTTTTCCTGGTGAGAGAAAATGAGAGAAATCAAAGGATGAGAGAGAGGCTCTCGTTGCTGGCTTGGAAGATAGAAGGAGCTGCACAGCATAGCAAAGACCCGAGTGTCCTGAGAATGATCCCTAGCCAACAGCACGCAAGCAAATGAGCTTCTCAGTATTTCAATTTCTCGTAAGTGAATCCTGCCCCAAACATGCATGGTATTGGAAGGAGCTCCTGAGCTCCACATAAGAGCACAGCTGCCTGATACACTGATTGCAGCACTGGGAAATTTCTGACCTACAGGTCCCCGTCTCTCTGTGCCCACAATTCTGACCTACGGAACTCAGAGATACGAACTGTCTGTGGTTTGAAGCTGTTAAATTTGCTGTAATTTGTTGCGAAGTTTACTAACATACACATAACAATTCTATGTATTTTTTTCCTTCTTGTAATTAGAACTTTTAAGATGTCCCTTGGACACTTTCATACATGTAATACAGTATTAACTATTACTGTTCATCCTGTACATGACATGCCATGTCCTATCTATTTAATAACTGGAAGCATGTAGCTTTTGGCCACCTTTAGCCACATTATCACCTTCCACACCCCACCTTCTACCTCTGGCAACCACCAATCTGTTCTCTGTATGAGTTCACTTGTGTGTATTTTAAAGATTCCACATATGAATGATACCATACAGTATTTGTCTCTCCTTGCCTGTTGAAAAGTTTCTGTTGAAAGAACACCCCTTGAAAATGACCACTTATGTCACACAGCATATTGTCCTCAAGTTCTTCACACATTGCCACAAATGGGAGTATTTCTTCATTGTTTGTGGCTGAGCGAGAGATCCTCAGTGTGTGTGTACATGTGTCTATCACATTTCCCTTAGCCATTTATTCATCAGTGGGCACGTAAGTTGTCTCCATGTCTTGGCAACTGTAAATAATGTTGCAATAAACATGGGAGTACACACGTTAATAGTTCCATTTTCATTACATACTCACGCAATATTGGAACTGCTGGATAATGTGGGAGTTTAACTTATAACTTTTTGAGGAATCCCTATGCTGTCTTCCATAGTGGATGCACTGAGTTATAGTCCCCTCACCTCATTCACTCTTAAATGATCTAAGGACATCCAGGTATATGAATTTTAAATTAGGAAAAGAAAGACTGGAGTAGGGCAAACCCATACTTGGCCAACTTTTACCTTTCTACCTGTCTTTTGTTCCCATCTATTTTAGTATAAAGTTTTTTCACATTCCCAAGGACATCCCCAATAATTGCCATGCTGTCTTCTTCAGGATCACAAAAGTGATTTAAGGATCCTGAATGTGATTTCAAAAAACAAAACTCTCACTCCCAAACCTGATACAAAACAGTGTGTGATCCCTGTCATTCATGCAATTATATTCTGAACCTAAACAGACTCTCTGTTGATAGAACACCACTTGAAAATTAACTGAAAATGGAAGTCAACGAGCTATCCACGCACATCAGGAATACCAGTCGACAGATATTACCAACCACAATGTGAAGACTCCATCTCAGACCTCACTCAGGGGGACAGAAGCACCTGGATGTGGCCCTCGATCACCCATTGACCTTCCAATGACAGGAAATTCTGCTTAGAGATGAAAGATCTCCCTCCCCCCCTTTACTCCCCTTTTCACTTGTTCCTTATGAAGTAGAGAGAATCTCACCCTCTTTGGTAATGATAGCTTCTCCTACACTCTGCAACTGTATGGGCAGGGGCAGGGTCTTCTTTGCCTAAACATCCCTAGTGCAAGCAGGAAGGTTTCCAAAGAACCGACGCTCCATTCATGACTGTGTCAAATAAAGACCACGGACCAAGAGGTCTGATTCACTATCATTTCTATTATCAAACATTCTTGAAAAACATAAGCAAATCCAGATACGTATCTTTACAATTTACACTACAAATGACTAAATGTAATGAGGCAAGCAAGAAATGACCAGTTTTATCTATGTACCACATCTTCTTTATCCATTCGTCTACTGATGGGACATGTAGCTTGTGTCCCTGTCTTGGCTGTAACAGACCAGCTGGGTACAGCACAGGTAATATATATTGTAATAACTACATATGGTTCAAATGGGTTGTAGACCCATAGGAGTGAACACCTTGCAAGTTATATAAATGTCTCATCACTGTTGTACACCTGAATCTAAAATAATATTCTATGTCACCTGTAACTGAACAAAAATTTGTAACAAATGGCCCACTTTTACTTTATCTATCCTTCTATCTATCTACTATTGCTTATTATGTAGTATCAACTTCTTTCACATCGTTAAAGTTATTCCTACCCTAAAGCAATGCGAGCTTGTTCTAGATTACAAAAGTGATTAAAGGATTCCCAATTTGCATTTCAAAAACAAAACACTTACTGCTAACCTGCTATATGGCAATAAATGTGTGATCCACATCGCTTATAAACTTATAATTTGAATCTAAAGAAACTTTCTAAAAGCACATCATTTCAAAATGCAAAAGCTGCCACACAGTTAACTAACGAGATATTTTGCCTATGAGGAAACTGCTTAACAGGCCTTTCTAAACAAAAATGAAGACTCCATCTCGATGTCACTCAGGGTGTGGGGAGTGGCAGGATGTGGCTGTGGGTTGACCGCTGGCCTTGGAACGACGTCTAGCTCTGGGTTTTGCTTGGGCTCTGGCTTGAGCTCTCTCTTCCTCGTCTTTCAAAGCCTCTTCGTAATGGGCTGGGAAGTCGGTGGTGACTTTCTCATTTAGCTTGGCCACGAACTCTAGGATTTTCATCTTGCTGGTTTCAGCATGGGCTCTTGGACCCCACAGGAATTCGTAGCGTAGAAAATCATCGTTGGGCACATGCTGATACACCAGGTAGTTTTCCTGCACCAATTCTTCGGTGATGAGCTTCCTGGCATCCCCAAAAATGAAGTGACACTTTCCATCATAGATGCCCATCATATTCAGGAATTCCCAGATCTCCTCCTCAGAGGCGCGGTTGCCATTCAAGAAGATCATACCCAGGAGAGGCATCAGAATCCCTCTTATAGGAAATCTCCAGGCTCTGCTTTGATTCCCATCGCTGCTGTCATCTTGATTGCCGACAAGGGTGTAGAAATTTCCATGGGGCTTGACTTCTTTCAATTCTAGACCATACATCACATCCATGTGCTCAGAGGCTTTGTTGAGAATCTCAGGAAAGTCCTTCCTGTACCATTTGCGGACTATCTTCAGCATGTCTGCCTTCTTAATGGGCTTCTTCATTTGATACTGACAGAGAAGGTACTCTACCAATTTACATGCCTTCTGAGTTAGTATATCGAGGGTATAGCGCTCAGGGGAAGGTGAGGCCCGGGCAGAATTTTCACTTTTCTGTGCCTGGCCTTTGGCTTTTCCAGCAGACATTCTACGTGATATACCTGCCACGGCACTGGTGGTGGCTGGGGCACTTGAAGGTGCCTGAGGAGGACCATCACCAGTGGCACTCGATGGAAAGTCACCCAGGAGAGAAGAGGAGGAGCAAGCGGCCTCTGCTTCCTCTCCTGCAGTGGCCTGGGCACTCTTAAGACTTTGTGCCTCAGCTCTGTTTTGGCGGCGTTTCTGAGAAGCACGGAGCTTGCTCTTCTGACCACGAGGCATGATGGCTGTTGTTCAGGACTGCCGACAGGAGCGTGGGCCAACAAAAAGGTGATGTGGGCACCTGGTGGATGGAGAATGAGAGGATGTGAGCACCTTCAACAGGTAGATTCCACCTTGGCTTTATTGAAGGCTGCCTCTGCAGGCTTCCTTGAGGGGGCTACACTAGAAACCCACAAAGTTCCTCTTCTCCACGTCAGTCTGTCCATTAAGAACCCCACAGCAGACCCACTGAACCTTCAGAGAAAGTCTCATGCTGCACCCTATGAGCCATTCCTTGATTTTACTCAAGTGACGGCAGGTGATGTCAGTGTATCCCCCTTTGTTCTGGCATGTGGGGTCCTCTCAGTTCATCTTCAGTATTATGTTGTCAACTCTGGGCAGAGCCTGAGCACCTTCCCCCCTACTACTCTGAGGTTGACGCCTCAACACTTCCTGGGACCCAGGAGAAGGAACTGGAGGGGAGCCTCTGTCCACCCGCATATCATGGGACACTCAGTGCCGAGAGTTTTGTTGGGTCCTTTGTTTCCTGAGTTCAACTGCATCATCAGTTGTCAGTCAAGCTCCTCACCTTGGCTCCTTGTGAAGACTGGCACCTCTCCCCTTTCTTTAACTGGTGGCTGGACCTACAGCCTAAGGATCTACCCTCCCTTAGACCTGATATAAAGAAATGCAGGGGAAGCTCAACCTGACAGCCCATCTCTGAGATATCCTGGACTGACAGCTAAGAGCTGGTATAGACGCTTTGACGTCCCCTTTATCCAGGGTTTGTTGGTTGCTGACTCCTCTCTCATATTCCTCAACTGGGATCCTTGCAGTGAACTGCTCATGGTAAGATCCAACCCCCTCCAGACCCACTAAGAGGATACAAAGATGACCTTATGTGTCCAAAGCACGTCACCCAAGAGTGGGCGCTGTTGCACAGAGGTTAAGGTCCTATTGTAATTGGGTCTTAACAGTATTGCAATTGAAGGTCTAAGCTCGACTCCTGCTTGGGTCATGATTTCTCTCTCTGCTAATCTCTCTGCTAATCTGGGACCATTTGTCTCACTTCCCTGTTTCCCTTGAGTGGAGACACATGGCCACCCCAGCCTGAAATCTATCCTTGACGTCTGCCAGCACAGATTATAGTGAGGATACCATATATGGCTGTGTATAATGCACTGAAGTGTATAATGCACACCCACGTTTTTGGTCTAAACTTTCATGGAACCAAATCTTACACTTTAATTTTTTAATCCAATTATATGTTCATTTACATAGAAACAAAACCGACTGTCGTATTCCAGGGTATCATTTTGCATATGGATATCGTATTGCTTTCTAGAGTTACACTTTTAATGCATACGTATCATTAAAAGAATTAAAAACATTTATACAGGTATGGAATCAGTACTACCCAGGTATAAATGAGTATCCTTATTTTTCCCTCAAATATTTGTGTGGAAAAAGTGCGCATTACATATGGCAAACTACTTTGTGCCCCCACTGGCATGGAAGGCACACCACCACAGTCCGCATTGGTCTTTCTGAGATACCTGGTATAATATGAGATCCTGCCACCCGTGACGGGGGGGTTGCCCTACTGACCTTATCTGTCTCACCCCTGAGATACGCTGGGGAAAACTGAGTGCAAACCATCCTGGAGACATGCCCAATATCCCCGGGCTAAAACAAGGCTGAGACTTCACTTGGCCTATTGATCACTGTCACAACCCTCAGTCCCCTCAGGGGCTGGCTCCACTGTTCTGATTTGGGCTTCCTCCTCCAATCAACCAATGCCCTCAGCACCCTGGGACCACCACCAGAGGAAACGGGGGCCCAGCTCAACCTGCCGGCTCAGCCCGGGCCGCCTCTGCTGAGTTTGGCGGTGGGAGGGGGCAGCCCTCGCCTCTCGGGTACCGCTAGAGGGGTGATCCTTCGCTTTTCCTCTGGCTCCTCCGCCTGGCGCCTCCTACGCCTCAGGGCTGCGGTGCTGCTCTTTGCGGCCCCCGCTTTGTGCACCCAGGCCGGCTCTTAAGCTCTCAGGCCCTCGTCCTGAAGGCAGCTGGGACCTACGGGCCGTCCATCTGCCGAGTCGGGCCACTGCCGTCGGGCAAGGAAGGCCTTCTCACTAA
>PVJD01015947.1:0-23014 GCA_004026545.1 Mormoops blainvillei | reverse complement strand
AAGGAAGGAAGGAAGGAAGGAAGGAAGGAAGGAAGGAAGAGAGGGAGAGAAAAAAAGAAAGAAACAGGAGAGCTGGCTGAATTATACAGTAAGATCTCAATAACTGTTTGGGGTATGAATATAATACATGCCTATAGAAAGGCCAAGGAATCATACTAATAATAACAATAATTAAAAGAAAAGTTTTTATTTGAGCCCTTGCTCTATGCCAGGTACTGTGATAAAGGTTTTAGCCCCAAAATGGACATAAAGCACACAGAGGTTAAGTGACATGTCCAATGTCAAAAAGCCACGTTTCTAAACTGGGTTTGGCACCCTGGTCTGCAGCACCCCCACCCCTGAAGGGGCTGAGAAGAGGCCCGAGCACAGCCTTGAGGAGTCCATGTGCTGCACTGGGGAGACTGTGGTGGGTCTCTGGACTCTGCCCTGATAAACTGAGGCCCAGGTGCCCCCTCTGACCAGCCCCCTGCACTCTATTTGACTGCCTCTGCCTGCCCCTCAACCCCCAGTCCTTGGAGTTAATCGGTATGTTTCCCAGATGGGCTGTGTTGACAGCTGGGAGATGCGTGGAGATGGACAGCCTTGTGAATGTCTCAAGGCCCAGGTCCCTGCTCATTAGAGCTGCTTTTGCATCCATCACCTTCAGCAAAAGGCAAACACCAGGGCAGAAGGATCCGGGAACCATCACTCAAGGGCTCTTCAAGTAGGCAAGGGGGCATTGGTTTCTTCTCTGATTTGTTGATAAATGTTTTCTTTAATGAATCGGTCATGTTGCCCCTGCCCTGCATGGGCTGCCCGCATCTCTCCCCACCTAGCCTGGAGCTCTCGGAAGATACATGGCCTGTCTTGGCCTGTCTGCTCGCTCACACGTGGGAGGAGTCTCATGAGGCCCCGTAGGTTTTATCCTCCCCGCCCTGAATGTGCAACCATCTTGTTTTGATGGATCTAGACGTTCTGATCTGACATGTGGTGCAGCAGCCTGGGGGGGGGGTGCTTTCTGGAAAGAGGGGGAGAGAACAGCAGAATCTTTCCCCACCGGCCGCAGCTCATCCTGCCCCACCCCGCCATCCACCTCTACCATCTGCACCTCCCTCTGTGGGGACCTGGAACAGCAGCCACGATAGGAGAGCGCTGGTGTTCTGGCCGCTGGAGTCGGGTGGCCCAGGCCTGTCTCTCAGCGGGACCCCAGATCCAGCCAGGCCTCATCGCTTAATAGTTCTCGGCTTGTACCAGAAGCAGAGGCACAGGTGCAAGCGAGAGATTTGTAATGGTGTGTGTGTGTTTTCCTTTACAAAATGTCCTGCCTATTCTCCGCATCCCTGCCAGGCTAGGGGATGTATTAGCCCGTTTTATAGATGAGAAAGCTGAGGCACAGAGAGACAAGTTTTTTAGTATCCCATTTCCCAGCTAGTTAAGTAACAGACATTGGACTCAAGCTCGGGGTTGGCTGATACAAAGTTACTGGAATCCCCTGTCTCACCAAATGGATCCTGGAAAAGCAGTCATTGAGTGGAGCTGGGGATGAGAGATGTGGCCTTGGGATCAGCAACTGTGAAGGGAAGGGAAGGGAAGGAAGCAGGACTGGAGGGAAGGAAGTCAAGCTGCCATGCAGAACCGACAGAACCTCAGCCAGCCTGGTCTGGCGCGATGGGGCGCAGGGATCCGGGGACCGAGCCGTCAGGGCGTCTGAGTGGGCCTCTCCACGCCTGGCACAGTCCACCCCTCGTGCGCTCAGACCCTTTTCTTCGTGTGGCTGCCCCTTGGGGAGAATCTTCTCAAACGTTCCGTGCCCCTCCCCCCTTCCAGAGAAGGAGGAGGCCCGCGGGACAGATGCAGCCCACGCCACTGCATCGGATCTCAGGGCTGCCACTGCTCCTCTTCACCTCCCTCCTCTTCCGTCCGCGCCAGATGTCTCATCTCCCTCTGGAGGCTTCCATGATCCTGTGATCCAAGCTCTCTTCCCCCGGGGGCCCGAGCTTCTGGCCGTCAGACTCTCCTCAGGCAGGGATGCTGTCCCTGCCCATTTGCAGTCAGGTTGTCAAGAGAGCATCAGGGGTTGCCCAGCCGCGTTACCTGAGTTCCATGCATTTTCCTCCCGGCCCCATTGTACTGTGGCAGCCCTGCCCTCTCTGATCAAGGGTAACTGATCTGAGTCCATTACCCTGGACTTTTTCCGTCTTCTCTGGTACATGTGGGTCCTTTGGGGAGTGGAACATCTAACCCTGCAAAGCCCAGAGCTGCAGCGAAGGGGATCCCCAAGTCCTCTCCTAGTTCACTGGGAGTGCTGGTAAATGGGGCCACTCCGTCTGTTGTGTCTTAAACCCTTTATGGTCTTCTTATCGGGGACACATCCCCTTGTAAGGGGCTTCAATTCAGTGCACATACTGCATCCTGCAGGATGGACGCCCTCTTCATAGGGCCTTTCCTCCCACATGGTGCTTCAGCTGGGCCTGCAGTAGACCATTCTGACACTCGGCAAGGTTGGTAGCTTCTGGGTGACTGGCGTGTCATACAATGGGCCCCTTGGCTGTAAGCCTGCTCCTGCGTCTCTTTCACAGTCAAGCTGATCCCCTGGTCTGACACACCATTATGGAGGACCGCAGGCCCCTGGATGAGACCCTCTCCTTACGCCCCCAGATAGGGGTGCTGGCTGAGGCCCCGCAGGCAGGGCAGGCAACCTCCTGCCAGGAAGATATGTCTGTATGTCTGCTCCTGTGAGAACAAACTGTTGGCTGAGCCGTTCCACATATGAGGGCCCAGAGGAGTCAACCTGCCAGTTGGTCTCCTCAAGGAATGGTGCCATTTCAGGGGCTCAGCAATGGCCTCTGTTGCTGGCAGGACAGTGTTCACAAGTGGCCGGACCGGCCTTGGTAAGTGGAGCCCATGCCGTTGCTCCCGTGCCTGGCCTCCACCTCCGTCATGCCAACAGTGGGGCGGCCCATGGCTCGTGTTGACTGCTGGGTCATTTTATTGACTTGGCTCTCTCCTGCCTCTTCCTTGCAGGTGGTCTCTGCTGAGCGTGCAAACCTAATATGAAGACCTGAGCCCTTAACGGCTGCTTCCTGTGTAGGTGCCGAGCTACTAGCTGTATGTCTATGAGAAGTATAGGATACGAACTCTCACCAGGCCCGTGTTACCGTTGGGGAGAGTGAGGCACAGAAAGGGCAAATGACATGTCCGAGGCTACTCAGCGAGAGGGTGGAAGAGCCACGGTTCAAATGCACCCATCTGGCTCCTCAGCCAGCGCTCTGAACCAGGGGGTCACGTGGCTTCTGAACACCCAGGCAGACCCGGCCCTGTGCTCTCTCTCCCCCAGTAGGTGTCTCAGCCCAGTGTTCCTCAGAGGATGAAAACAGACACAAGGTGGGGGAAGGTCTCAGTCATCTGAGAGGTGCCACCTGCACTCCGTCATCGACATGGGCTCAGCCAGGTCCCAGGCACCCAGAGGCAAGGATGCCTCTGATCCAACCTTACAGGGCAGAGGGCAGGCCCACTGCAGTCAAGGGTGTGGTGTAGCCTTGTCGTATACACTCACTGAACACCAACTATGTGCCAGCGCCTGTGCTGGGATTTGTGAGTGAACAAAAGCAGACGCTCCCCTACCCTTCAGGGTTCACAGTGGCGATGAGGATCAGATTTAAAACGACACCCCTGGTGGGTCTCATAAGGTAAAACAGATGAAGCCATAAGAGTCTGTGATGGGAGCTGTGAACCAGCCTGGGGAGTCAGGGAGGGCTTCCCAGAGGAGGTGATGCTGGAGCAAGACCAGAAGCTCCAGCGTGGAAATGCACTGGCCCTGCTCACAACCCATTGCAGAAGGAACTGGGCATCCGGGCAAGATGATGGCTAAGGCCCTGGAATCCTAAAGCTGTATGATTTGGACTCAATACTTTATAGTGTGAAGATTCTATTAACTGAAGATTCTAAGACTAGGGAATTAAAGATACTAGGAGTCAAGAACTGTTGGGTTCTAAGGTGCTGAGACAGACTCTCACATGTGAGTCTTTGCTGCTGCTGGACTAACACCAGTCGGAACCTCCCATGGGCTGGAATCTGGCTTTCCCCGTTCCCGGGCCCCCAGCCAGGCCTAGA
Source organism: Mormoops blainvillei (assembly GCA_004026545.1). Taxonomy (NCBI): domain Eukaryota; kingdom Metazoa; phylum Chordata; class Mammalia; order Chiroptera; family Mormoopidae; genus Mormoops; species Mormoops blainvillei. Next base: position 18,922 of record PVJD01015947.1, on the reverse strand, counting down.
ACACAGATACACACACAGCTCTTTGTGGCTTAGAGAATGTAAATTTATTCCGCAGTTCCAGCATCAAGGCACTCACTTTATCTGCATGTTTCAGTCGTCAGAATAAATATTAGGCGACAAGTCTGTGGAGATTTTCTATGTATACATGAGTTAAATCCTCCAGCCAGTGGTTAATCCAGGCAGGGATTTCTGCAGAAATGCTCTCCTTATATTAATTACAAGGAGGGGCTGGTAACCTGGCCTCTGTAACGACCTGAGAAGGGCCCCAGCCTCCTGCAGAAAGGACTGAGAGGGGCCTTTTTGTTCAGAGGCTTTGCTGAGGCGGGAGGAGGCCGCAGGGTGAGGGTTCCCCAGTAGTCCTGGGTTGTGTGGACATGGGTGGTCCTGCATAAGCGTCTGGGGGTCTCTGAGTGAACCCCTCAGTGGGGGCTCATAGGGGCTGGTGCTCTAGGGTCCTCCCCAGAGGGGTGGGAGGGGAGGGCAGCCCAAACCCTGAGTCAGAGGCTGTGCTGGGCTCTGGGGGGGACGGGGGCTCCAAAATCAGACAGACAGGGCAGATCTCCTCCCCCAATCACCAGCTCAGCCATGTGACCCTGAAGAAGCTACTTCACCTCCTGGAATTCAGTTTCTTCAAAGGGACCAATGGTCCTACTGCCCTACCTACCTGGTGTCTGAGGAATAGAGGGACCCACAAGCATGAGTCACCCAATGAGCTTCAATCCTGACAACCACTCCCATAATGCCTCCGGGGGCCAGGCACCTCCCGAAGCATTTCATACAGGCTTGCTCCTCACCCAGCCCCAGTGTTATTACACCCCATTCGCAGGTAAGGAAACTGAGAGGGGAGAGGGTTAAGTAATTTGCCCAACATGACATAGGTAAGAAATGGCAGAGGCAGGATTTGCAGTTAGGCAGTGGGCCCCAAAATCCATGAACTTAAACATTTTTTCAACAGCTCTCCTGCTGGGCACCCTGGAATGGCCCAAATTTCAGCACTGGCACCCTAGATCTGACCCTCATTTTTCTGCTGGGACAGGTGCTCGGGTTATAACCAGAAAGCAGGGAGATGCGGTTGATGTCTCTGGGCCTTTGGTCACGTAGTGCCGTCTCTCTGGAACACCTTTCCCCTGCCCGGTCCTGCCGCAGTCACCGAGTTTGGCCCCTGTCCTAAGGCCCACATTCCAGGCGGGAAGATCACAAGGTTGCTATAGTCACTTCGTAAGATAGTTTGGCAATTTCTTACAAAAGTAAACACACTTTCACCGTATAATCCAGCAGTCATGCTCCTTGGTACTTACCTAAAGGAGGTGCCAACGTGTGTCCACACAAAACCCCGCACACGGATATCTATAGGAGCTTTGTTCATAATTGCCCAAACTTGGAAACAACCAAGGTATCCTTCAGTGGATGAACGGATAAGTAAACCGCGGCACATCCAGGCAATTGAACGTTATTAAGCATTAAAAAGAAATGAGCTATCAAGCCATGAAAAGGCACGGAGGAAACTCAAATGCATATAACCAAGCGAAAGAAGCCAAGCTGAAAAAGCTACATAGTGTGCGATTCTAACTAGATGACACTCTGGAAAAAGCAAAAATATGGAGACAATAAAAAGGTGTGTTTGCTGGGTTGGGTGGGGGAGGGGAGTGAATAGACGGAGCACAGAGGATTTCTAGGACAGTGAAAATACTTGGAATGATAATATAATGATGTATAGGTGTCATTATTCATTTGTCCAAACCCATAGAAGATACAACACCAAGAGTGAACCCTAAGGTTAACTATGAAGTTTGAGTGAGTATGATGTGTCAGTGTAGGCTCATCCTTGGTCAAAAATGTAGCCTAGTGGCGAGCGATGTTGATGATGGGGAGGCTTTGCATGTGTGGGGACAGGGTGTACAGGGAAAATCTCTGGGCCTTCCTTTCGATTTTATTATAAACCTAAAACTGCTCTAAAAATTAGTCTTTAAAAAAACAGGTAATAAATGTAGAACCATATTAATACAACAACCCGGCAGACAGTATTTAAATTATTTTTACCCCTCACTTTGAGATTCACTAAGAACTGCCCAGTTCTTTTTTGTTGTTGTTGTTCTTTTTTTTTTTCCTTTAATAGGGAGTCTGAAGTTGGACTGGGAAGAGCTTGGCCTCTACTGTAGATTATTTTTTTAAGATTTTATTTATTTCATTTTTAGAGAGTAAGGGAGGAAGAAAGAGGAGGAGAGAAACATCAGTTGGTTGCCTCTTGTATGAGCCCCGACCAGGGACTGAACCCGCAGCCCAGGCATGTGCCCTGACTAGGAATTGAAGGGGTGACCTTTCACCTTGCAGAACAGTGCCCAGTCAACTGAGCCACACCAGTTGGGGAAATTGCCCAGTTTTTATTGATGAGCAAACCTTTACAAATTGAGGGCCACATGAAATTAATCGGCCACAGCGAAGTTAGACCCAGGCCATAGTTCTGTGGTCTGACAGAGGTGGACTGGAACAGAGAAAGCTCTGTAAAGGAAGCACCAGCCACACAGACACCTGGGGTCATTGTCCCTTAATGGCCCTCCTGGGGTCTCCCTTTAGGCCCAGGTTCAGGCCACCAGGCTTGCATGTCAGAACTGTGGCGCTAGCCTTCTATTTCGCCACCTCCAATCCCTTCTCTCAGCCCCAGCTGATGGGTGGGAAGCACCGATGGGAAAAGATGCTCAAGCGTTGACTGTTCTCATGACAGGCCATGACAGCAGCAGGGCTCCCACACTGGGAGGTCCACGGCCAGGGGGAGAGTCGGCCATGGAGGGATGTCAGTCAGCACTCCCAAGCCCCTCCTCGTCCCAACCCCCTCGTGCTCTGAACTGGGCCGAACAGGATGTCCCCCCACTGCTGTCCCTCGGGCCTGCTCCTACAGATAAGAAAACTGAGGCTCTGAGGGAGGTGCCGCCTGGGGGCTGGAAGTATGGAGTCTGGGGTCTAAAAGACCTGGCTGGGCGCCACTGGCTCCTGCAGGACCCGGGTCACTGACTCGACCTTTTGGCACCACTTCCTCATCTGTAAAATGGGGGTATTCGTGGTACTTACCTCATGAGGTTGTTGTGTCAGGTCAAGCTACATAAATGTCTGTGAATGACTTGGCACTGGAACTGGCACACAGCATGTGGTTCAATGAAGTTAGATAAAATAATTACAACAATAAGAATGTTATTCTACTAAAGTGATGTGGCCTCACTTTGGATCCACGGCCTGTTTGTAGGGTAAACCTGACGCCGCCAGGGGACAGCATCAGCTGTCTTCGTTTCTCTCTTCTCCCCCTGCCGCGGCTCTCAGCGGCCTCAGGTCTTGGCTCCGTGATCTCAAGGCCATTTCATAGGAAGAGCGATTGATTTTTCCTGATGTTTACTTGGTCACAAGTTTGTGAGTCTCCATTCATTAGAAATTCTTTCTTTCTGCCTCTCTTACCTCAGATTCCTTGCCAAGAGCCTCTCATGCTCAAGTATCAGAACTATGTTGCTTAAAAAAAAAAAAGTATGATGTGGCTTTTTTAAACGATTGATTTATTTTATTAAGGGGTTGACACTTTCAATGTTTTAAAAGGTTAGTTTGGAAGACCTCACAATTAATAATGCCACTTTCTAACTTTTCTTTATTTGAGCCAGCCATGCCTGGCACCGCTCTTGTGAAGGGAGTACCTTGAAGAGGGAAGCACGTGGGTTTCTGCTGGGGGTTGTTCATATCTTCACGGGAGGGGACAAGCAATAGCAAGAGAGATAAAGAGGTAGAGTCATTTGCAAAGACCCGTTGGTGACAAGGGGTACGACACAGAAGAGCAGCTGGAGGAACAGAAAAGAGACCTGGGCAACTGCCGAGGGGTGACTGACAGGAGTGTGGCAGGGCCACTTCTCTCGTGGCCTGAAAGGCCCCCATCAGGGCCCCGTTCTTCAACCAAAATAGCGGGCAGCCACTGAAGGGAGACACCAGTAAAGACCAGATGGCCCCTGTCTCAGAACTGAGGCTACTTCCTGTAGAAAGCAACGAAGGCAGTCCAGGCCTTCCAGCAGTGACATGACCACACAACTTGTCACTGAAATACAGACCCTAAAGCTAAGAACAATGGCCCCTATTGTCTCCCACCCAGAAAGGGGCTTCTGACACACCAGCGAGGGTCGCCTTCCCTATGCCACTGACATCTACTCCCAAACCTGTAATGTCATATATGAATGAGAAACACTTTTAATGCAACAGAGAAAGGCAAATTGACAAGCTAGGATTTGGGCGGCTGTGGTATTCTTCCTGGCGTTGAAATGTCCCTTGGGAATTTCACTGTCCTGTCTGGACTAGGAAGGTAGGGCTGCAACTTCACTGTGCCTCTGCCAGGTGATTTATGGCCCCAAAGGGCAGAGCAACAACAGAGCAAACACATACCTGTACCTCCCTCCACTGTGCAAAGGCTCTCAGGAAAGCCCAGCCAATTCCGTGAAGTTCACTGCTAAATCTCACCCAACTGGGGTCAAAATGTTAACACCTCCCAAAGGAGGAGACACTCATTCGACTCAGTTAACAGTTGGAAACTTTGTACCCACAGACTATATTGACCTTTCTTTTTCTTATTTTATCAAAAGCCTGTGACAACTTCATCCCAAGCTGCCATGACATCAGGTTCAAGTTTGTCCATCAGCCCCTATCACGCCTGGGGAGACCCTCATTCACTGGCCCCTCCAGAGCCAAAGTGGTCCCTGAGTGAGGACTCCACCCCTTGAGCTTAATTTCACCACTTTCTACGGAAGGTCATACCTCCTGTCCAGTTTCGCCCCCTCCCATCTGTTCCAGGTTTGGGCTTCTGACCCGACCAGCCCCAGGCCTGGGGTCTGTGTAGCTAAAGCAAAAATGAGTCAGCGTCTCTCGTGGGTCAGGAGAGCAAGCCTTGCTCCCTAGTCTGTCACTGACTCTCCTCATGACCTTACACAGGTCACATCCCCAGCTCTGGACCTCAGTTTCCCAACTGTAGCATGAAGGGGTTTGACCAAATGATCTACCTAGTTCCTCTCCACTCTCGTGGTCCAAAAATCTATGATTCTGTACAGGAAAGCCTTGCCCAGGAATCTAGAAACAAATGACACAGCGTCTATCAGCGACGGTCTCTATCTGGGAGGTGAGAAAGGAGAAAATAACATTGGCCTCATCGTGGACCGTAATCAGCAACCAGAAGACACAACTGCATGCCGGCCACCACTGATCTGACAGAGGGACATTCCTGTTCCCATAGTGACCGAACTCACCCTGCTAAACCAGGATGGCACACCAAGACGATAAGAATGCAGCCCCAACTCTAATATGTGGGGTTTAGTAGTAACTGAGCCAGTGCAAAGGAATGAAGCACCTACCTGATGTAAGAGCTGAGGGCACAAGGGTCAAGGAGCGGGGGGCCTGGCTTTTGATGACAGCGCAAGGGTGGTAGGAATGGGGGGTGAGGGAGGGTGAGCCTATAAATAACAACAATAATAATATCAGCTAATATGTATCATGTGCCAGTGCCCTTCTCGGGACTCCTTGTAAAAGGGGGCGAGCCTAGGGCTCAAGACATAGCGGGTGCCCGGGCTGGGCGTAATGATTAATTCAGAGGTCACCAGTGAGGTCTATTTTTGATGCAGCTGAAAGGACACATCCCCTTATATCTGCCACGTGCAGCCCAGCTCTCAAGGAACTTCTAAGATGATGAGATCACAAGAGAAAGCAGACAATGCTCCCCACGTCTCCAGGCACAGCGGCATTCACAAACGCCTGCCCGCTGTGGGTACGAGGCTGCCCCTTTGCACTGCCAGGGTCAGACTGTCTTCACATCCTGAATGTGGACAAAACACAGGCATTTCTGAAAGGCTTAGAAGAAGTCCCACCTGTGTGTTGCTGCCTCTCTCGGGCGCCTCTCCGGCCCCAGCAGTGACAACTGCTCCTTTGCCGTCAAGGTCCGGCTGTTTTCATGAGGACTTTAAATAACTCCCTCTGCTGCCAAGAAATCTACATCCTGCTGAGATGTGTGTGGCTGTGAGCAGACGTCCGAGAAGGCCCTGTGGCTGTTGGATTGTGACCACGAAGTGCCCTCCCTGTCCTTCCGTTCCTCCAGGATGTCAGTTTCCAATGACTCAGCAGATAAATGCCACCACAAAATGCCTAGCCACGGGCAGGGCTCTGCGCACCAAGAGAAAGATCGGACACGTTCCTGTGCTCAAGGGACTTCTCAGAGCTTTCTGTTCACTGGGTGTCTGTCCCAGGTGCTCCTAATTGGGAGCAAGGTTGGCAGCGTCCTTGCCCGTCGGCTGTGAGGGGGCAGTGGTCTCACAAGCGTTCTGATGAGGCCATTAGACCACACTCCCTCAGCCAGTCGACTCCACCAGACACAATCCCCGCAAAGTGTCTCATCAGCCCGAGAACTGCGCAGCCCACAGGTTCTGGGATCGCCCTGCCGATTTCCCGTGGGAGCAGCACCCTGCGAAGGCAAGAATCCCCCGTTACAACCAGGGGAATTGGTCTGTTTGCCTCCCTGTTCTCCTCTGAATTTGCACTGACCGTTCATTTCCCCGTAAGGAGCCTGCAGAAGCCAAACAACGCCACGAAGCGTGAAAATACACACCCACTCGGCTGCTCTGTGGGGTCTTCTCCGTGTGCCAGAAGCGGCTGGAACAGCCAGGGCTATTCTGGGAGCCAGATGCTGGTGTGGGTGGGGGACGCTTCTGTTTTCTGCACACTGGCTTTCCAGGTAGCCCGGAGCTGAGTCAGTGATTCTTCTAAATCTCAGACCCCCTTTACCTTCTGCTTGCCGTTCTTTGGCAAGCATTTACTGATGCCGCTTAGGTGAGAACTCTGAGGGGACACCTGGCTATGGGGAGACAGATTCCTGCACATTGGGGTTTGCCTGTCTTAGGGAGACAAGTACGAGAATAGAGGGAGACCCCGCAATGGGAGAGCAGTCTTTGCCTATCAGTGCTGATCCCTGTGCCGCTCCCACCCCCACCCCAGGGTCCCATGAGGGAGCCAGACTCAGGGAGGCAGGCGGGTTACGTCTTGACCTTCTGTCATCTTCCCTCCACACAGGAGGCTCTAGGACGCCTCCCTGGACCAGACCCCTGCAGAGCGCACAGCAGAAGCTGGGCCGGAAGGAGGAGGGGGCCGGGCGACCGAAGGGCCTTGCGTCAGAGGCACCAACAGAACTGGAGGCAGAGAAGAACGCTGGATTGTGGGAGCCAGGAAATCAGAAGAGATTCAACATTAAAAGTGGTCACACGGCGACCTGTGGCATTTTGCTTAATCAGGAAGAAATTGCTTTGCACCCCAGTAAATCTGGGAGGCTTCTGGAGCAGAACATTCCTTACATTTCTCGTGTTTTGTGCTGAGCTGGACACATCCCAGATTCCAGGAGCCAGAGAGAAACCCCAGTACGCGGGCCTGGGAGAGAGCAGAGGCTCCGAGGGGCGGTCCGGGCGCCACCCTCTCTTCACCAGCTGTGTGATGCCCATGATTTCCTGTCTAGTGGACAATCCTCCCAGGATTGGTAGGACCAGAGACACGGGGCCCATGCGCTGTCACAGTGCAGCAGACATCTGCGGGGTGAAGGGCAACAGCAGAGACAGGCGGGGGTCTGGGGTCTCAGAGGCACTGACTCACCTCCCCTCCCTCACTCCTTGCCTCTACCCTGAGGGTTGGAGCTGCTCCCCAACAGGCATGAGGAAACCGGGGCTCAGAGAGGCCAAGTGCGTTGCCCAAGGGCACACAGCTAGTCCGGGGAGCCCAAGTCAGATCCTGGTCCCTTGCTCTCCCCATGACCCCAGCCTGCATTTCTGGCTCCACATGTACCTTCTGCAGCCCTTGGGGTCAGATCCTCGGGGTCAGGGGGGCTTCTCAGGCCATTCCACAGGACCCTGACACTCAACTCAGACCACTACACTCTTCTTCCTCCCCAGCCCAGACCCATCTCTCTCTGTGAGGGCAGATTGATCCCGGCAGCCCCCTTCCTGACTGGGTAACTTGGCCCCACTGCTCTGCGCCGTTCTGGGGCTGCAGCCCACACTGGGGCCTTCAGTTTTGCTCTGAGGGTGCAATGGAGTAGTTTGCATAAAGCTGGGAGCATGTCCCCAGTATGGTGGGGATAACACCTGCTATTCCTCCCTGAAGGCTCTTCTCACCCTGCCACTCCCTCCTCCTCAGGCACATCTTAACCCCCTCCCCAAAGTCCCCCTACGACCTCCCAAATCTGATGTCTTATCACTCATTGCTTTCCTTCACAGAACATGTTACAACATGTAATATTTTGTTACCTTTTACTCATTTTGTGTGTTTGTTGCCCCAGCTGTGCCCCAGCACTCCCTGAGGTCACGCTCATGGCTTGTGTCCTGTTGCTCAGCACAGAGCCTGCACCCAGAGGAGCCTGATAAGCACCTGCTGGATGAAGGGTTGGATGAGGAGAGGGACTGGGTTGCATCGGGCAGGATGGGTGAGGTGCTGTAACAAGGAGCCCCAAGTCCCAGTGGCTTGACGCAGGAAGAGCCGATTTCTCTCCCACGTGAAGTCCAAGTGGGTGTTGTTGGTCAGAGGGTCTCCTGCAGGGCGCACCTCCCCTGAGCAGTGATACAGGGATGCAGCTCCTTCCAACTGTGATGATGTTGTCCACACACGTGGCCTCCGGGGTGGCCAGGGAAGGGGAGTGAATGAAGGGAAGGTGACCAGGGACCCAATGAGATCAGCCCAGGGGGGCCCACATCGCTCCCCCTCACATTCCATTCACCAGAAGTGCCGCCTGGCCCCAGCAGAGGGAGCTGGAACATGTGGGCACAGCCCAGGCGGCGGCCTCAGCACCAGCCCTGCCTGTGGACGGGGAGTGTGAGCGGGTGGCGGGCGGCCAGCCATCTCTGCCCCTCAGCAGTGGTGATGGACGACTCCGTTGCTTTGGGCCTCTTCCCAAGACCCCTGGGCCCCGGGTCCTCCCTGCCTCTGGCTGACAGGATGCCTGGGTGAGGAGGGCAGGGAGGGAGGGGCCGGCACCTGGGAAAGGGCTCCCGAAGCTGCTCCCCACACTTGTCTGGGGAGGGGGAAGTTCTGGGCTGTTTTGAGCTGATTGTGTTCAGAACCTTCTGTGTCTGCTGAGCTGCTAATTCCAATGCCATCTGCCTGTGTTCCCAGCCCCAAAGTCCCCAGATAAACAGTTTTCTTCTGTGGTTCTTAAATAGAGTTTTGGCAGAGAGTGTAGAGAGAGAAAGAAGGAAGAACGTCTTGTTCTCAGAGGAGGAGGTACTGTCCTGCAGAGGGGTGTTGGAGGGGCTGGAGTATAGCTTACATGGAGCTCTGAGCCCCCTTAGAGCCCCCCGAGGTCGCTGTGACTAGCCCCATTTTACAGAGAAGAGACTCGGGGCTCAGAGAAATTAACATGCTGAAGGTCAAACCTGCACTAGAGCCGAGCAGAGCCAGGACCACTTATTTTCTGCCATGCGTCTTCATGCGTCTGTCCCTCCTGCGGGAAGCACCCTGCCACACCTGCTGTCTTTGGAGTCCCTCCCCTTCCCCCAGAACTCGGGGAATCAGAAAACCTCAGAACCGAAAAGCCATCTCAGAGGCGTGGCGGGCCTTGCAGGCAGTCCCTCAGCCAGGTGAGGCTGGGGTGGTGTCAGAAGGGCACAAACTCCAGAGGGACAGGACTGAGAAAGAACCCCAGCTCCACCCAGAGCTGGCTCTGTGACCTTGTGGGGCCTGACGGCTCTGTGAAACAGCCATAAAACTTCTCCCTTCTCCACCACCACGGGGTGACTAAGTGACACATGGCTTGTAGTAGCAGACGTTGATTCCTCTTCTGTTCAGGGGCTTCAGCCAACACCTCCAAGAACACGCTGAGCCTCTACTCCCAACCCGCCACACGAAACCGCTCAGGAAATGTCTTTACGGCTCTAGGCTGGGTGCACATGTCACTGTGATTTAGGTCAAAAATAGTAACCAGAGTGGGGTTTGTAATCTGCATCCCAGGTCTCAGCTGCCTTGTTTCTGGAGTAAACTTGGCTTGGGACAGGATGCTGGCTCTGTCACCTACCTACCATGTGATATGACACTAGCCATTTCACGATGCCTCAGTGTCCTCGTTCATAAAATGGGGATAACAATGGAAGCCCCCTTCGTATCTGATTTAAAAATAAAAAGTAAATCCAAAAAGTATAGAAGTTCTCAGTACTAGGCCAGAGGCAAAATATTAGCAATAGCTAAGATTTAGTTTGAACAGATTTGTGGAAGTGAAATTGGCATGCAATAAACGGCACATATTGAAGTGTGTACTTTGATAAGTTTTGACATATGTATGCATCTGTGAAACCATCGCCACAATCAAAATGACAGACATAAGCATCACCCCCAGGGCTTCCTTGCGCCCCTTTGTACCCCGACTGCCAGCCCACGCTCACCCCACTCTGTCCCCAGGCAACCGCCCAGCTGCTTTGTATCACTATAGGTTGGTTCGCATTTTCTAGAATTTTATATGAATGGAACTATACCTTATGTGATATTTTGGTCTGGTTTCTTTTACTCGGCATAATTATTTTGAGATTTATCCATATTGCCACATGTATCAATAGTTTGTTCTTTTTTTATAAATGAGGAGTTTTCCCTTGTGTGGATAGCTTGTTTATCCATTTATGGCCCTGTTAATGAACATTTAGGTTGTCTCCAGTTGAAGCTATTACAAACAAAACTGCTCTGGACTGTGGGGTAATTTCTCTCTAATTTGTTTCAGCAGCACTGCACAAATTTTGATAGGTTCCATTTTAATTTTCATTCGGCTCAAGATACTTTATAATTTTCCTTTGGATTTTCTCTTTGTACCATGGGTTATTTAGAAGTGTTACTTAGTTTCCAAATATTTGAGCATTTTCCAGATATCTAATTTAATTGCCTTGTGGTCAGCAGAACATATAACGTGCGACTTGAATCTTTTTAATATTTTTGAGATCTGTTTTGCATAGCCTAGAACTCCCCCCACCTCAGTGAGTGTTCCATGCGCCCTGGAACAGAACCTGTGTTCTTCTGTGCCTGGGTGGAACATTCTGCAACTGCCAGTCGGGTTGAGTTTGTAGACGGTGTTGTTCGAGTCTTCTGTACCCTTCCTGAGTTCCTGGCTATTTGCCCTTTCAGTTACTGAGAGAGAGGTGTTTCAGTCTCTGTCTAGTTGTGATTTATTTATTTCTCCTTGAAGTTTCATACATTTCCTTCATGGATTTTGGACCCATTACTATGTTCATAAACATTACTGACTGATATATCCTCGTGTTGGATTAACACCTGTATTGTTACCAAATGACCCTCGTAATCCCTGATAATACTGTGGGCATCGACGGGTACCCTGTCTGGTATTGATATGGCCACTCCGGCTTTCTTTTGATTAGTGTTACATGGTATTATATATATTTCCATCCCTTACTTTTAACCTGTCAGTCTTTATATTTAAAGTGGGTTTCTTGCAGGCAGCTGAGTATTCCTTTTGTATTTAATATGACAATCTCTGTCCTTTGATTGGATATACTTAATGCGATTACTGATGTGGCTGGGTGTAAATTTACCATCTTGCTGTTTATTTTCTCTCTCTTCCGTCTGTTCTTTGTTCCCTCATCTTCTTTTTCTGCCTCCTTTCAGATTGGGTTGTTTTTATGATTCTGTAGCTTCCATGGCTCTACTTTTCATCTCCAATCTTTCTCTTATATGCTTCTGAATATATGAAGCAATGTTATAATAATTGGCTTTGTGACTCTTATCTGCTAATTCTATCATTTGTGTCAGTTCCAGATCAGTTTCAATTGATTGATTTTTATACTCATTTTTTCCTGCTTCTTTGCTTGCCTGGAAATTTTTTATTGAATGTTAGTCATTGTATATTTTTGTCTTTCAAGGTACTTGATATTCCTGTATTCTGTACTTACTCTTAAACTTTGTTCTGGAACACAGCTAGTTAATGTGGCCATGTATTTCAAGTCTTGCTTTTAAGCTTTGTTAAACGTAAGCAGAGCGGCATTTATTTAAGCTGGAGCCAGTTTTCCCCCACAACGGAAGCAACACGCTGCTCAGTACTTTAGCCTATACCTCATGGCCGATTCGGTTTCCCACTCCGGTGGCAGTAGGAGCTGTTGAAGTTCGAGGATTGTCCCTCCAAATCCTTTTGGCTGTGTTCTCTGACCTCAAGTAGTTTCTTCACACACCATCACTTGAGCAGAACCTACACAAACCTCTGGTGTTGTCCCTCCAAGAAGTTCTCTCCTCTCCAGCACTTGGCCCTGCAAATTCAAGCGGCCTCATCTCCCCCATATTTCAGCTTAGTCTCCTTAACTCAGGAAGGCAATCCCATTCTGCCTCGACTCCCCTCCCTGATCCCTGGCTGCGATGTCTCTCCAAGTACAAAAGCAATAAGCGTGGGAAATTTGGGGGCTCTTTCCCATCTCTCTGGGATCACTATCCTTTGCTGCTTAGTGGCGAATGTCTTGGAAACTATTGTTTCATATATTGGGTCAGTCTTTTAGTTGTCTCAGGCCAGGAGGTAAGCACGGTCCCTGTTTCGCCATCTTGGCTGGAAGCAGAATTCTTGCTAATGTTTATGGAATACTAACGCAGGTCAGTTCCTGTTCATGGCCCTTTAGTTGTATTAACTCATTTTATCCTCACAAGAAAACTACAGTATAGGGACCATTATTGCCCCCATTAACAGACGAGGCAACTGAGGAGCAAAAGATGGTGTTACTTCCCCAAGGCCACCCAGCTGGTAAATGGTACCACCAGGATTCCCCGCTGGCCAGGCTGCCCCAGAGCCTGCCCTCTCCACCCCAGCCAGCGCTTCCTGACATTGGGGCCCCCGTGGGTCAGGCATGGGCTGCACTGAGGCCGAGGGCAGATGGCTGGTATTCTCACACAGGGAGCAGCATTGTTTCTGGGAAAATCCTGTCTTTTTCCAGGGGGCCCTGACTGTGGGAAGTGCAGCCATGCTCTGTGATGTGCATCCTCTCACTCTCACAGTAGGCACTTATCAAGGTAGCTGTTGCTGATGTTATCATTTATATTATTGCTACCACTAGAGTCAAGGTCATGGACCTCAGGAGGTCCACGCACACGAGCCATTTTGGAAAATTCACATCATTCAAGAGCACACAGGTGTCAGCTGCCTGCTACCAGGGCCCTTCTGACTCTCCCAGGCCCCAAGAACCTGTTAGCTCAGGTTGAGAGGGGGTCCTCCCAGTCTGCTCTGGGCCTCAAAGGAGTGAGGCGGTGATCTTGTTGCCAAAAAGGTCTGCTGTCCCCCCCCCGTAGGTTTAAGGAAGAATAAAGGCACATGGGGAATGTTTGTTACATGGACGTTGGGATCAGAGACACATAGGCTCAAACACTGGGTCCTCTGAGTTCTGGGAGCCTGAGCCTCAGTTTCCTCATTTATGAACTGGGGGTTGTTCTAGCCATCCTGTGGTGCTGTGGAGGGGGTGGTACCAGATCGTGGCTGGGGACGGGCCTAGCACAGCACTTGAAACAGTTGGCTCTGGTCAGAACTTCCACAGTGATCACCTGCCAGCCTGAGGACCTCCCCAAGCCATCTCGCTTCTCTGAGCCTTGGTTTCCTGATCAGTAAAATGGGAAAAATATAATTTTTTCCATTGTTGAATTATAAGAATGACATAAGATAATCACATCCCTCTGATTCCTACGTCACTCACCTCTACCCCTTCTGTTGCAACTGACCCCAAACCCCCCTTCTTGATGCCACTGTCCTTGGGGTCCCCATGCTCTCAGGCTGTGGTAGGAGAGCAGAGGCAAAGGGTCTCCCTGGCCCCGTCCCAGAGCAGACCAGGTGGCCCCCGTAACTGGAGTTGGCTCGGTGCTGTACTAACTTCTCATAAAGCCAAACCGCCTGTCGTAGAAACACTGTTATTGTCTCTAATTTCTCTGATGCTCCATTTACACACAGCCATTACCCAGAGGCCCCAGGTGTTTAGAGAAACGACTGAACAATATGGCTCCTGCCTCCTGTGCATGTAGAATTATGCTCTCCCTGGGGCTCAGTGTGTGCTATACATGTTTATTTGAAACAAGATGGGTCTCAGCTATAAAAGACAGAGGACACTCTGCCCCAACAAAACATTTAGGTAGGCCTGAGTGGACTGGGGGGGCCAGAAGATGGTATTCCATGAGACCCACATGGCTGGCCTGGCAACACCACACATCAAATGGTTAAGGGTCACACCCGGCACCTCGCCCTGTCCTGGGGGTTTGAGTCAGCTGGCACGGGCCAGAGCCGCAGGGCCTGCAGGAGCGTCGTTGTGGTCCAGACACCTCAGTCTGTCACAAAAGGCAATGCCCCTCCCCAGTCTGGTTCCTTCTTCTGTGAAAATCCTGAAACTTAAAGCTTAAAACACAAATGGGTATATTTCTAATGATTCTGTGGATCTGCTAGGAGATTCTGCCAGCCCAAGCTGGCTTCCCTGGGGCCGGATGGTTTCAGATGGTCTCAGTCACCTGTATCGGCCTCGAATTAAACAACTGAGATGGCCGGAGCCCCTGTTCATGTGGCCTCTCATCCCCCAGAAGGCCAACCTGAGCTTGTCCAATAGTGACAGTCGTAGGTCTCCCAACAGCAGAAAAGGGCTGGCCCACAAGCGTTCTGCCAGTCCCTGCTTGTGTTATGTTATGAATGTCATCTTGGCCCAAGCAAGTCACCAGCGCAAGCCCAGATTCAAGGTGACGAAACAGACCCCGCCTCCTGGTCAGAGGAGCGACGCCACTGCACAGCAAAGGTCACTCATCTGGGGTGAGAGTCTGTGGGTGCATTGTGATCTGCCACTCACACCTCCAGCTTCACTTCCTGTCACCCTCCTGCCACAGGTCTCCCACCGAAGTTGCAAGAATGTTCTGAACTTCCACACGTGTTGTTCCCTCTGCCTAGGACGCTGTTTCCTCAACTTTCCCTGGAAAGCTCTTGAGTATCTTTCAAAACTCAGCTCAGAGGACAAGAGCCCTCCCTGATCATCCGCCCCAGACACCCAGTGGGCTGCTTAGGGTGTCCCTTCTCACCCCTCTCACAGCATTTACCACCCTCTGGTGGAGTGCCCCCCTGTGGTAGGCTGGGGCCCCCAAGGTCAGGAGCGGTATCTGAGAACCCCACTGCCCAGCAAAGGGTCTAGAATGGAGGATTAGCTCAGTCCCCGCTTTTGGCGGGTGGGAGGGAGGGGAGGAGGGAAGGTGAATACACCGAATGTAGCAGCTTGACCAAGGTCACCCAGCTAAGAAAGCAGAGGAGCTGGGCTTTAACCACAGGACACGTCAGTGCAGAGCCCGCGTCCTTACCCACTACCCCCGTCTGCCTTGCTATCAGGCGGTCACTCCACAAGCGTCCATCGCGCACCTAGTGGATGCGGACGCTGCCCTCGGCACGGAGGGTATCGCAGGGAACAGGAGAGAACTAGTCTCGGGCTCTTGGCGCTGGTGCTGCAGCTGGACCTAGAAGTGAAGCAGCAAATGTCAGATGGTGGCGTGAGCTGTGAAGCAAAGGAAGCAGCAGTGTGATAGGAGTGGGGGAAGGGTGGGGCACGGGGACAAGGTGGGTGGAGTGAGATAGCCCCTGAGAGGGACTTAGCTCCTCTGCCGCCTCCAGGCCCCAGAGGGCACAGGGCCCTGTCGATGCAGCCTCTGCCGGTCAGTGCTGGGAACAGAGCAGGGGAGACTATCTGGTGGAAATTTCTGCTGGGACCTTAATGCCCTGAGAAGATGAAGAAGAAGAGCCTCCCAAGGAGAAAAGCAAGTACGAAGGCCCTGAGGCAAGAATGAGTTCAATTTATTTGAGAAACTGAACAAAGGTCAGTATGGTGGAACCGGAGTGAGTGAGGGACAGAGGACAGGAGATGAGGGCCACGGGGTGGGCAGGGCAGATCTGGTTGAACCTTAGGGACCACGTGTGCTGCCATCCTCTGTGTGTGTCCCCACACCCACCCTCACCATCTCCCCTGCTCTGCCCCAGGCGAAGTCCAGTAGGGGTCACACTGACAGGGCCCTGTGCCCTCCCGGCCTGGTTTCAGTTGGGTCCTGGAGGCAGCAGGGGAGACGAAGAGTGGGAGGGGAGGTCAGGGGCTCATTCCTGGCTCCCCCTGCTGGGCCGGGGTTGGCAGCGCCTGCCTTTCTCTCTCATGGCCCAGGCGCCACCGGGTGCCCCTCTCCCAGGGCTGCAGCTCTCTCTAGGGTCTGGTAGCCCTTCCCTCCCTTGGCCCCTTCAAGGCTGTCCTAAACACAGCCAGCCCAGGTGCCCTGCCATCTCCCGCTGGTCTCCTGTACGCTGCCCATACATTGGCGAATCATTCCTCCCTCGAACTCCCTTAACTACCCCTCCAGATGGTCATCTGCTCCCAGCAAAGACCAATACCCTGCTGACTTTTCTATTTTGTAACTGGAAGCATGTACCGTTTGACCCTCTTCACCCGTTTCGCCCACCCCTGATCCCCTGCCCTGGCAACTGCCTCTCTGTTCTCTGCATCGGTGAGCTGTTGCTCTTTTGTTGTTGTTGTTGTTGTTGTTGTTGTTGTTGTTGTTGGATCCACATGAGTGAAATCACACGGCTTTTGTGTTGTCTGACTTATCTCATTTAACATAATGCCTCAGGATACACCCGTGTTTCTGCAAATGGCAAGATGTCGTCCTTTTTATAACAGATAATACTCCATTTTACACACACTCCACGCGTGTGTGTGTGTCTCACATTTTCTTTATCCGGTTGTCTATCGGTGGACACTTCAGTTGTCTCCATGTCTTGGCTATTGTAAATAATGCTGTAGTGAACATGGGGGTGCGGGTATCCTCCTGAGGTAGTCTTTTTGTTTTCTTCAGGTGAATGCCCCGAAATGGGAGTTCTACTTCTCAGTTTTTTAGGAAGCTCCGTAAGTGTTTTTCATAGTGGCTGCACCAGTTTACATTCCCCACATCCTCACCGACACTTGTTGCTTCTTGTTTCTTGGATAACACCGCTTCTAATAGGCATGAGGTGATGCCTCCCTGTGGTTTTGATTTGCATTTCCCTGATGACTAGAGATGTTAAGCACCTTTTTGTGCACCTGTTGGTCATTTTTATGTATTCTTAGGAAAAATGTCTATTCAGATCTGCCCATTTTTTAATCACATTATTGGAGGTGTTTTGCTATTGTATGAATTATTTATATATTTAGGATATTGACCTTTTTATCGGATATATGATTTGCAAATATTTTCTCCCATTCAGTAGGTTGCCTTTTTAGTTTGTGGATGGTTTCCTTTGTTCTGCAGGAGCTTTTTAGTTTATGTAGTCCTGATTTACCTTTTAGAGGGATCCCCCTGGCTGCCATGGGAATGGATGAGAAGAGGAGGCAAGAATGGATCAGGGACACATTGGGGTCCAGGCAAGTTTAATGAATTTGGTCTGAGTGGAGGGGGTGGAAACAGGGCCCTCACGGGTCAGAACCAGCTGCTACAGCTCCTGAAGCCGTGGCTCCTCGTCTAGGTCCTGAAGCCCTTGTGAAGGGAAAGTAAAAGGCACAGAAGCCCGCGGAGCCTGCGGCAGGATTAGGGGAGCGTAGCGTGGAGCTCCGTCTGGGGCAGGGAGTGCTGTGGGATGTGAGAAGGAGCACCGCTGGGAGCTGGAGGCTGCTCTGGGCCTTGGGGAAAAGCCGCCCCTACAGCCCTTCAGGCCTGCGCGGACTACATTTGGATACGGGACCATTAACGCATTAAACCTAACGGCTTTGGTCTCCCTGTTAGGGGTCAGGGGACCAGCAGCGTGCAGGGCAGTCATGCAACTGTCCTCCATCACCTCTTAAGGAGCAGAGCCCAGACATGCATCTGAGATACCAGCAAAGCTTCCTGGTCCTGCCCAGCATCCTGCCCTCCACCCGCATCTGAGGACAGGAAGTAGTAGGGCCGGGGGATCTCTGATTGGTGCAAAAGCCAGGAAGTTTGGGGATCTTTTCCAACTGGCCAATTTTATGTGGAAGAGGGATTAGCTATGGAACTCTGAGAAAGTCACTTAACCTCTGTGAGCCTTACTTTCCTCATCTGGGAAATGAGCTAACGGCTGCCTCACAGGGCTGGTGTGAGCCCTGGGTGAGATGACACATGTCACCTGTGTCATCTCACTCAGGGGCAGTGAGAACCTGGGCAGGTGCTGAACCTGGCCCTCGGCAGGTGCTCCACATGGGTGAGCCCCGGCCCCACCGCCGGGAGCTCAGCACAGACAATTCTCCTAGAGCCCAGCCCCCACGTCTTTCTGCCTCCAACACCACGTCTGCATCCGTTCCCCCACCTGCACAGTCAAGGCATCGGGTGGATGGCCACCCCGGCCGTTTGCAGCCTGGACGGTGTGGGACCCTTATTTCTTTACTGAGCCTCATAACCCCAGCTCTGACCACAGCGCCCCCAGCCTCATGAGCCTGTCGGGTGTAGTCAGGAGACACTGCACCCCCCTACTGACCCGCTGAGTGCAGGCAGGAAGAGGTCCCCCACACACACACTGACCGGGGTCCTGCCGTGTCTGGGCCTTGCGCTCACAGGGAACAGATGTGCCCTATTCCCTCTGAGGTCGGGTGTCAGCACAAGGGAGGCAGGAACCATGAGGGTGGACACTGGACGTGCCAGGCCACCCCTGGGAGCAGGACACTTACCTGGGAGACCCAAGAACAGGCCCCGCTGGTACACGCCTGAGCGCTGAGCGGGCGGCTATTAACGATGCTTCAGCCTGTCAACACTGGAAATAATTAGAATCCTAACACAGCCTCATTATTTCTCCCAGGGCCATGGCGCCCTTTGGAAAAGGGGATATTTCTGCCAGATCGTTTCCTGAAGATGTGTTTGTCACAGGCTACTGTGTAAATCCATGTTTGGCCCATTTAAAAAGATGTGATTTATCCACTTGACTGGGCTGAACGCT